>JAPMLY010001210.1:0-92500 GCA_026401115.1 Tetraselmis chui
ACCGAAGATTCCACCGAACCAATGGACTCCTCCTCCTCACCCCTCCCTCACACCGAACCCAACCCACCCCACCACCTCTCCACCCCCTCCAACGCTCCCCTCCCTCCCTCACCCGTCCCCTCCCTCCTCCCCCGACCCTCCTACCCAACTCCCCCCCGCACTTCCCCACCTCCTCCACGCCCGATTACATGGATTCCCCCCCTAACACCCGGCCTCCCACCGACCCCTCCCTCAAACCTGCACCCCCGGCCGGCATCACTAAGCACAGCCGCCCCTCCCGCAAGAAAACCTCCCCTCCCCCCCCCCCCCCCCCCCCGCGTTCCTCCCCGCCCCTCTAACACCCCCCCACCCGCCCACTCCCCCCCCCCGCTCCCCTTCCTTGTCCTCTCCCCCTGCCTCCCCCCCTTCCCTCCACTCCACCCCCATCCCTTTCCCCCAAGACCCCCGGAATGACGACGACTACACACTCGACGACCTCGAGGACATGGTAGAGGACGACCTAGGAGAGACCCGCACGCCCTCCTCAGTCCCATCCTACTCAGGCAGCCCCGCCAGCCCCCTCAGGTCACCCACGGCTGACACGGCCGACCCCCATCCCTAACTCCCCAACGGACGGGCCGCCCGGCCCGGAGGTTAGACCCCACGCCCCCTCGCCCGATATCCGCAATAATATTGTAATCAACTCGCTTCGGTCCTCCCTCCCGGCCCACTTTACCTCAACCACCTGTGGCGTCAAATTACACACCTACCTCTTAGACTTGGCGCCCGCCGGCGGCGCAGCGGCGGCGGCCCCGGAGGGGGGTGCGCTCGCAGGCCCGTCGGCATCCCCTCACCTCCCCGTGGTGGGCGCTGGAAACCCCGTAGCCGTGCCAAGCCTGGCACGGTAGGGGGCTAAGAGGGCCGACAGCTCGATCCGTGGGATCAGCAGCTGTCGGGAAAGCCATGTACAGAGGGCTTTTGAAAAAATAATTTCTGTGCACTACCGGCGCCAAGATCTCCCGCTCGGCCCGTCCGATATGTTTTTTCACCTACAGATACTCCTAGATACATACTTACTTTTAGGAGTGGGGCCTGTACTACGGCAGCGTTTGATGGCGAGGAGGGTACGGCCGGATCAGCGGTGGGAGGCGGGTGTTGGAGCTGGTGATGGCCAGCCGGGAAGCAGCGCCAGGAAAGGGCGCTCGCTAGCTGTCGACCAGCCCTGTGCCGGTCGAACCTTACCGAGGGGTGAGGCAAGACAGGATACAGGACGGTGGCTAGTCGCAGACGGAGGAGCGGCTACAGGAGGCGGCGGCTATCCTCAGGATCAGCCGCCGCCGGAAAGCCCTGTACGGAGGGCTTTTTTGGATACTAAAAATAATGTCCGTACCCGGCGTCGAGCTAGTTGGGGAGCAGCACCAGGGTAGGGCGCTCACTAGCGCGTAGCTACGTCGTCCAGCGTCATCTCCCGGGGGGAGGAGTCAGCTGGGACGGCAAGGAGGACAGTCGCGATGGGAGGAGCGACACGATCTGGCAGCGACGACCCTGTGGGTCGGCGCCGCCGGAAAACCCGGCACGGAGGGTTTTGTCTAATTCCGGGCGCCCGCGGCCCGCCGGATCCGGCTACGGTGACCTGCCCCCCCCCCTCTTCGACACCCACTACCCCGACAGACCTTAATACTCCTAGGAGTCCTTGAGCGTGGGCCCGGGTGAGCGCGGAGGCCCCCGCTCAAGAACACGCTGCTCGGTGGACGCGCGATCAGAGGGGGGAGGGTACGGCCAAAGGCCGGAAAACCGACAGGTACCCGGGTACCAGACAGAGAAAAAACCGGGGAAATGAGCGGGGAAAATTCAGGCGCGGAGGCAGGAGCGCTAGTTTTTCCTATGTCTGTGTGTCTAGGTCCCCCCCACCTGTCCTCGAGGTGATGGGGGACCTCGACACGGAGGACCGCCGCGTCGGTGGACGCGGCAAGACCTTGGGGCGGGGTTTACGGGATGGAGCGGCGGGATCGACGAGCGACCGCGCGAGGAGGGGTTTTTTGCCAGCCTTTCCCCTCCTACCTTCGGCAAGACCGAAGTCACGCGGGAGCTAGATTAGGCTGGCGCGTCGTCCCTCCCGAACGCCGACCGGCCTAGGCCGGTCGACACCCCGGTTCGGCGGGAGCGGGCCGTGCATCGTGAAGGTCGGGCAGCAGTTTAGTTTTGCATTTCTCGACAAGTGGATTTATTTTTCGATCTGTTTTTCTTGATTACAAAATTATTAGCTGTTACTGCCATTGGAGAGGTTGGGATCAGTGGTTAACGGTCTACCTCACGCTTCTAAGTCCTGTATGGCATAGCAAAAGGGGGGGCCCAGAGACGGCAGCCGGTTCATACTGGTATTGCTGTAAACAATTTCAAATTTCAAATACCTCTTAGACTTAAATCTTGAACATGGCCTACCCACTCCCATTGGCAACCTTGACTCCTTTGCGGTGCTCTCTTTCCAGTGGGGCCACTAACACGACCTTTCAAACCTATATTGCTTTGTTACCTCCCTAGCTTAACGCCATTCCACCGCACTGCCTCCTATAATTGTCATCACGAATAACGAAGTTGACAACTTCCATCACCATACGCTCTACCCTAGCCAATGGACTAACCTCTCTAACAGGGGCTCACCCACGCAACCCGGATCGCCCAACCACCCCCTAATCGTCCTCACATGGCAACACTCCCACTTCGGTCTCCTTCACTTAACCCACTCCTCGACTAACTGGATTGATTCCCTCCAACACCACCCTCCCAACCGGCTCACTCGCTCTCTCGCCCTTCTAGCCTCATGGAACTCCTCTCCCCCCCCGCCCGTTGGCGCCCTCCGCGTACTCAACCCCCCTCGCCAAAACGACACGTCCCACGCGTGGTCGTGCGGAACCCACGCCCTATTACATACCTACTTTATCACCACCGCACCCCCCGACCAAGCCTACAACTCCCCGCACTTCGACCCTCAAACTACTGTCTACTCCTTACACTCACTCCTATGGCACCACACCTTTCGCTCCACTCCCCTCCCTGTCGGGCGCTCCCAAATGCTCACCGCCCTCCACCCCCCCAACCCCCCTCCCCCCCTCCTCCGCCGCACCCCGCCCTTCCCCCACTACCAACCCCACCCCTCCCCCGCCCACATGCCCCTCCCTCCCTTCCTCCACCCTCCTCCCTCCTATAGTCGAAAGCCCCCCTGACGACCCTCCCCTCACCAACCCTCCCAATCCATATAGCCCAACCACTCCACCTCATCAACCTCAACACCCGTGGCCTCCATACTCCCATTATGGACGTCGAACACCTCACTACCACACACTACCCAGATGTCCTCATCCTCACCGAAACCATCCACGCCACCCATGAATCCCGCGGGCGTATCGCCCTCCCCCAATACCTCCTCAAAAGATCTCGACCGTACTACTCACATGTGCCCCTACCCAACGCAGGAGTTCTCTTCGCGGTCCGCATAGCTTCGTTCCATTCCGCCACAGTCCTAGCCCCACCCCCCCACCTCATCCCACACATCGCCTTCAACGCAGCCGACCACCGCATCATGTTCAAACACATGCGCCAACTCGGTATGCCCCCCACCTTCGTCGACACCTGCGAAAACCTCTACGGCGTCACTTCCACCGAATACATTACCCCGTACGGCCCCACCCCATCCATAGACATAAATTGTAGCACCTTTCAGGGGGATACTCTCTCCACCTTCCTATTCACTCTCTTCCTTGAACCCTTCCTCCGCTGGCTTACAGCGGGCAGCCGGGGAGACCGCCCGCCCCCCCCTGCCACTAACGTTGACCCCAGAGAACCCATAGCTACCTACCATGGCCACGGCTTCGCTGACTACCTCAGCCTCGCCACATGCTCAACCTCCAACATGTCTATCCAGCTCCGGAAACTCTCTCTCTCTTGAGTGACTACACAGGTATGACCGTCAACATCCGTAAATGTTGCATTACCGGCGCCCTCTGGCTCTCAGGCAACGCCCTCTCGCTTGCCAACATCACCCTCCTCGCATCCCGTCTCCAAACACAGTTCATCACCATCAAATCCAACCGTGCTCTCATCCCCTCCATCGGCCCCTCGGACACGTACCGCGTCCTCGGGGTAGAACTCAACACCTCCCTCACCTTCACTTAACACTGGCTAGAACTAAAGCGCATAACCGCATCCCTCGTCACCGCCCTCTCTTCCTCCCTACTAACACAATCCCGCAGACTAAGCGTCATCCGCGGACTACTACTCGGCAAGCACTTCACCCTACAACTCGGCCTCTTCAGCGACTCCCAACTAGTCATCCTCGAAGGACAAATCTGCCGGGCATTCCGCTCCGCCGTCTCCTCGGTACGTAACCTCCCCCACACCGCCCTCCACCGCCCTACCTCAAACCTCGGCTATGGCCTTCCTTCCCTTAAGGCCCACGCCGCACAACTCACAATCTGCCACCTCCACAGACTCGTGAACACCCGTAACTATAGAAGCCACATGGCCCGAGCACACATCCTCACCATATCCACCACATACACCCACAGGCCCACTAATTCCATCATGACACGCAACTCCCCACCCACACTCCGATGCATGGTACGAGCCCAGCGCGACGAAGGCACCATGCTCCACAACATCCCTCCACTCTCCCTCACGAACCCCATTGCCTCCGCACTACGCGCTCACTTCACCAGCCAAGACAACACCCTCCTCGCTTCACTCCGAGACAGACCCACCCACATCACCGACCTACACTCCTACAAACAAGCAAACTGTGAATTCACTCCCCGCAAAACACACGCATCCCTCCTCCCCCGCCTTACCCCCCTTTGGAAACACAACATCACCACATGGCCACAAGTCCTCCTCCGCGCCACCTCAACCTCCTTCCTCCTCAAATCCTGCAAATCCATCTCCACACACACGGGGTCCACCGCCTCACTCTCAGTCCCCATCCGCCTCCTCGCCGCAGTCCTAACCGAGCCCCTTAACACCATCCACAACCGCCTCCCCATCGCACACCCCAACCCCAAACACGCATCCCCACCACCACCATCCACCCCTCATGGATCCCCCTCCTCTCCCCCCACCTTCCCCGCTCCCCCGCCACCATGTCATCCGACATCCATACCCCCCTCACCAGAACCCCCCCTTCCCTTGCACCCACCACACACCTTGAGACAGAATACCTCTCATCTTCAGACCACCACTACCCTCCTTGCGACGTCACACGCATCATTTCAAAACACAAGGACACTGAATATGACCAAACCCAATACATGGTAGAATGGGCCCCGGAACACCTCACGGAATGGGACATCCAACTCCAACTCGACGACGGCTTCCGCCTAATCTCCTCAACCCCCACATCGGTGTGCCTCCCACCCCCACCCCCACTACCTGCTCCATCTGCCATGAGCCTCTACACACAGACCCCACCTCCACTTGCCGCACGTGCCCGCACTTTGCCGTCCATTCCCAATGCCGCCCCGCTGAGGGACCCGTCACGTGGCAATGCGACTGGTGCGACCGCGACCAACAACACGACCTCACCCGCCTCCACGAGGTCCAGTGGGCCCCTTGCCTTCAACTTCACGACACCATCAGTGAGCCCCCCTCCGGCCCCACCGCCCTCACCGCATTTAACTCAGGCTTTGTCCCCTCCACAACATCCATCCTTCCCATCCCCGGACCCCCCCCCCGCATGGACGCACCCCCTCATCACATTCAACCATGACCCTATCCACCCCGACCTCGACATGCTTCCCACCGGCAAGTTCACCATACACGCCCACCCAACACTACATGACACCACCATCCTTTGCACTCCTGACGGCCGAGCGGTCACTACCCTCGATGGCCCTCGCGTACGTCACCTATTTCAACTCTTTCGCCCCGACCTCACGGAACACTCGTTCGAAGAGGAGGTCTACCACCTCATCATTCGCCTAGGCTCCCGTTCGGAAATCCCCTCACCCACACCCACCACCACCACACGCAACAAGTGGGCCACTAGAGAGGAACTATTCACAGCACTCCGCACCACATTCCGCATCCAGACAAAACTCTATTCAGACCCACTTAACAAATCGCTCCACTCTCGCACCTACCACTCACTATACCCAGAAGATATAGTCTTCTCATCTAGCGGCAGCAACGCCCCACACACATGGCACGGCACCAACATCGCCAACCCGGAATACGACCACGAATGCATGCGCCGCGCAATGGAACACGCAATCACCAGCGCCCACCACGCCGCTTCACACACATCCAGCTCCACCATCCTCATACTCCCTCGATGGGAACACACACCATAGCGCCACTCCAAATACATAACCTCTCCATACACCCACCACCTCTACACCCTTCCCAACGACGCAAACACCTTCCTACCCCCCGACCAACACACTGGCCACCCCACCCCCACCCCATTCGGCACACGCTGGATGGACGAGATCTACCGCGTCGCCAACCCCCTCGCACTCTCCGCCTTGCCCTCACACGCAGCCATGACCGCTCTCCATAACACCCTCGAATCAATATACGACACACACCCCCCCAACCCCACCATCACCATCCCACCTCCACACCTCTTAGACACTTACTCACCCCACTCCGCAGGCATCTACCATCTCCCCCCCAATCCCACTCACCCCTTACTTATCCCCTCCCTAAACGCACGAAACTAACATATTCCCCCACTAGAGGAACTCTTGCTTGGAAATGGCAGGACTTCGTATACATAGACGGCTCCAAGAAAGGAGGCAACTCCCCCCTCGGAGCAGCCGCCACTCACCCCGCTTCGGACACCCGCATCAAAATTATGGTGACCTCTACCCCTGCCTCCCACACCATCAACCGCGCTGAACTAGCAGGCATAGACATAGGCCTCCAACTAGTTCACACCCACCTCCTTACATGCAGTGCGTGCTCCCTTCGCCTCATACAAGGCTACTTAAACTGCCCATCCGCATACATACACAACATTCACCGTGAGACGCTCAGCTCCATCACACACACCCTCCAAACCCGCTGCAACGCAGGCATACGCACACACCTCGGCAAAATTAAAGCACACAACCACTCACTAGGAAACGACCTTGCAGACACACTCGCAAACCAAGCTGCAGACGGACACCCACCCGACACAACATACACCATAGCCTCAGACGTGTCGATAGGCCATACACCCTCATCCCACAAACCCTAGGGGAGCCCATACCCTACAGATACACAAACTTCAAAACTGACGCCCACACCCACAGCACCAAACACACGCACACACCTCTCTCACAAACATCCAAACACGGAGCACTCCTCGCCCGCGCCGCGGAAGACGGCCCCGACTTTACTTTCCACAAAAAACACACAACACTCACCAACATCCAATTCACCCACAAGCAAGAATTCATGTGGGGAGTCCATAATACCCGCCTCCTCACCCACAACCCCACCCTACGCTGCCCCATGTGTGGCCAATTCACCAGCAACGGCCACATGGCCGGTAACTGCCCCACTATGTCTGGCCTAAGACAAGACCGCCACAAAAGCGCGCTGCAACTCTTACTCTCCCTCATGGAACGCCACAACGGCGGTCGATGGGAAACCATCACTACGGACTTCGGTAACAAACCCATCAAGTCATTTACATCCCCCACACCACCCACACCCCTCTTGATTGTCACCCCCTCACCCCACTCACATGCCCACCCGCCTTGTTGTTGCTGACGAAGGTCTCCCGCCCGACTCTCTAACCTCGTGCCCCGCCATCCTTCCCCCCTAGGATTCTCCCCCCGCGCTACGACCGCCGGCGCACAAACCCGACTTTGTACGCCTCCTCGAACCTCGATTCGTCGGTCATACAAACGGTCGCCGCCGTTACGCATCAATTAAAAAAAATCAGATAGGGGAGTGGAAGTACTGCACGGACTACAACCTCTCCCAAACAGCCCACTTGATTCGTGCCAAGTACACACCCCTTGCGAATGCCATCCGTAGCCACTGGCCAAGTACTGAAGTAGACATCATCCCCATCGTCATGAGCCGCACGGGAACGCCGCACTCATCCACCATCACAAGTCTCATCTCTCTCCTCACCCTCCGCACCGACTCTCCTGACAAACTCGTCTCCAACGCAAGAATCGACACGTCTCGCATCCTTGCACAACCCCATAGGCACACTGTCCAATGGGTACATCATCTCCTACTGGTATGCCGCATTAAATCCCGCACGACCTCTCGCCGCGCCTACACACATTGCACCTTCACACGCCCCTAATTGCACGCCGCCATCACCTCGTCTCGCACACTCCCCGGGGGGGAGTAAAACCCCCGAACGTCCTTTGGACAGGTTGGATTACGGCGGTTAACGGTCTAGCCATGACTTGTAAGTTTCATGTATGGCATAGTTGGGAGGGCCCAGAGACAGCAACCGGCGCATACGGTAATTGGTGTAAACTGGCGCATACGGTACATGTTGTAAAGAGTGTCAATTTCAATTTCAATTTCAATTTGCATAGACGACGGAGGGCGGAGGTGTTGGACATGCCGATGTGGGCAACGCACGAAATCGCGTATGTAGACTTAACCACATAAGGCTAGGGATCGATGATATCATCCAGACGATATCGACATATTTCGTGGTGGTTTCGGAGACCCCGAAAGCGAAATGTACCCGAAATCCCAGCGAAATACGCTTGTAAAATATCGACGATACCATCAACCCCTAGCCTTATAACCACACATAGAATCGCGCACAACCCGATCAAGGGCAAATTGCATTCGGCCACAATGTTCAAATTATCGAAACATATTCAAATTCTATCAACAATTTTTCAAATAGAGATTGTTGGACGGGCCTTTTCAATGCGCAATGAACCCACATGCTCCTGAGGTCAAACACCCACGAAAGGATTTCCTGCTAATCGCTTAAATTCCAGTAATATTCGGGCAAAGCTGAGCCGCATTGCCAACCAATACCCGTCGAATTCGGCTCACCTCACGAGGCGATTTGTAGGGGATTTGTCGATAAAATTATGTTTACCAAGTCTTAATTCCTACTGATTTACAAGCCCAATTCCCGACGTGCGCCACGCGTGGGGAGGGTGTGGTTGGCACACGCACATACCCAAACATTCCAAACATTCCAAACACCAACACCATCGTGATGCGCCCCAAACGGAAAAGTTGGACCTCGCCCGTCACCAAAGCCAATCGCCATCGCCTATTTACAACGTGCAGTGTTTATCCAAACCTGCGTCATGCGGGTTTTTACTCGCTTGTCTTCTAAATACATCAGTCGTGCATGCGGCCTGAACTTTCATGCTCCAGTCATACACCCGCAAACCAAACCTCGCACATTGAACACGGCATCCACGCCTCAAGCCCCCTCCAACAAATACCCAAAGATACGGTCATGTCGAACACTGAGTAATATGTAGCTTGATATGAGCGCTTGAGCAATACTACCCAAGCGTGGCGCACAGAAAGGCGTGTGTAGTTCAACCACTTCCCGGGAAATTGTGGGTTTAATGCGACAAACTCCATCGATAACACGTGCTTTAAGCTCATGTCTAACCATACCGAATGACGGCTAACATCTTGCTTCCCGGTTCTCTTGCACTTGAGTGGTATCTGGTCCCCATCGTGCTTGACGTGATGAGAGGTAACGGACCTTTTTTCAGACATTTTAACATATGCGCACGCTGTACCACATTGTATACTGCTTTTGACACCTCCAAACGCCCCACAAACCCCACCATGTCTAGTTTAGGTCTTTCCTAGACCGTACGGACTGTGTGCACCCTCTTGGTGGCCGTACTTGTCAGAGGTAGTGGGGCTAGCGATGGTTACCGTATTGCGGCATGTCGACTTACCATCGGTAAAACATACCATTTCTCAGCAGCAACACGTCGAAACCCGCAGGCAGTATGCCTTTTCAGTCCAAGAGGCAGCGAGCGGCAACAAGACGGCAGGCGAGGGAGCAGGCCGTGGCTGCGGAAGTATCCATTGTAGGTAGCCGCCCGAGTGTCGGAGTGGGGCAGCGACGAGGCGGCGTCGGCATTATTGTCAACAAAAACAACAACGACTCACCATCCCGCGCTGACACCGCCCGCGCGAGAATCCGTAAAACAACAACCGTGCAGAATTTGCAGTCACGCGTCCGCGACCTCCGCCGAAAGGTAGTTAGTTCGAATGAGGCGGAGAGATACTGGAGGGCGAAGGTTGACAACCATAAGGATAGTGAGAAAAGTCTGCGGTCGCAAGTATCGGAACTGGAAAGGCAAATTGTCGAGGGAGAGATTAAGCGCAAGAAGATTCAGCAAGAAGTGGCACGGCTGAAACGTCAAATACTGCTGAAGCATAGCGCCGATCGAGGAGGCGCACCGGGAAATACCGCCAACAACAGTGGGAGTAGCAGCGACGTGGAGGACAGCGGTAGTAGTGACGACGCCGAGGCCGAGCCTCACCGCCGCCGGCGGTCGCATCATCAGCGGCAAAGACCGAGCGGGCTGTCGTACAAACTTCGAGATACCGCTTCACGCGCGACAGTGCAAAGGTACATCGGACGCAAAGCTGAACAGTTAGCGAATTGGTTGAGTCAGGCTGTCGGTAACGACGACAGTTGGCAACGTGTGTTCGGCGGAGACGGCGAGGAGGAGGCGGGTGATCGCAGTGTGGATAGAGAGCACAGACGCGGCGAGGAATTGCGTGAGGCGGGGGACCTGGCTGGACATCCCTCTGATGTTCGAGCAGCACACACACCCCGTTTCATTTTGGGTGCTTTGCTAGCGAACTACCCAGAGCTTCTTAATGCTATTTTGCAATCTAATCAATTTAAGCATGTGTTCAAAGCAGCCGAGGAACGAGCACTGCATGCGATAAGAGACCTGTGGGAGCGAAATGGGTTGCAGGTTTACACCGATCTGAGGTTGTCACAAGATGCATATCAACGTCTTATCAACCTGGCAACGCACAAATGGGATGAGGACATGGAAGAGATGGTGAGATTGGTGTTGCCAGGAGGAGCTCAGATGTGCAAATGGCCAGCCGTACCTACAGTGCTACAAACCCAAGAGCAGGAATTGAACGCAGTAGGGTTGCAATCGCCCACAGACTTAGTGTCGACAACATTAGATCTATCACTAGTGTTGCAACAACGTGCACGGAGGCTGCTGAAGAAAGGACTGATCAAGCCTGGTGAGGAATTGCGGGTGCAAGTTATTGCCGATGCTTCCGGAATTTTCAACTCCACTAGAACAAATGGGACTGTGGTGGTGCTGAAGGTGATTTCTTTGCGTATTATTGATGCTATAAGCATAGTCAGATTACCAGTCGATACGTTATACTGAAAATATATTTTACGTGCACAATGATGTGCACAGATTGTATATGACGACAGCTCAGTGGTAGGTGTGAAGGGAAAGGAAGGTTTTCTCGTCAATTCAGTGGAGAACAACCTGCCATGCTCCTTCTATCTTCGTGATGATTGCTACGGGATCATCATAAGGAGCTGCCCGGGAATTCCAGAGGTGATGCAAAACCTAGTCGCTGAAGGTCTTATTGTGAACGGGAGGCACCACAGTGTGCAGTCATGTTGGGTGAAGACCTCAAGCTGCTTAACGGATGGCTAGGGCTGTGTGGGTGCTCGTCGAAGTACCCGTGCATTTACTGCAAGGCAAGAAAAGAGCACATATTCAGGACAAAGTCAGCTTGGGATCCTTTTGTTGGACTGCCTCTACGAACGATTCAGGAAATGTCGCAGATGGCGCACGTAGTTTTAGACTATGATTATGTTTGCCCTGCTCCCGGTGCGTTTCAATATTATTCGATTGCGATTTACATGTGTGTGTGTGTGTGTGTGTGTGTGTGTGTGTGTGTGTGTGTGTGTGTGTGTGTGTTTGTGTGTGTGTGTGTGTGTGTGTGTGTGTGTGTGTGTGTGTGTGACTTACTGATATGTGTAATTGTTTTGGCAGATTGTGCTTCCTCTGTCACTGCGGCCAGTGAGACCCCATCGACGGAGGACATGACTACGAGCAAGCGCCAAGCCTTACAGCAACAACACTTTGGCCAATGCAGAGGTCGCCAACCCTGTATGCCCATGCCTAGCGTGATGTACTACATCGCGGACATCCTGCACAACCTATTGAGGGTGGTGCCACAGATTTTTCTTCATACCGTAAAAGAAAATTGTGATGAAGAGCAGCTCAAGCAGGTTGGGCAGTGGTGCTACGAGAATTTATCCTTGATTATCAGTGACGATATCTATCTTCAGACCGAAAAGGGTATGAAGAAGCTGAACGTTTCTGCAGAGAGCTAGCCCGGGTCGACATGCCGTCTGCTCCTTGACCACTACGATACTATCCTGAAGATCGCCATTAAAGACCACGGCAGTGGCGAGCTCAATGAGGACGTCTACGCGGAAGCACTGGCAGTTTGGGAGGCGTTCTTCCTTTTCAACGATGCTTTCACGAGAGGATGCGATGACACCGAACCAGTGGCTGTGGAAGCGCATGCGCAGGAATTGGACAATCTGGGCGCCCAATTTATGGCTGCATATTTGGAGATAGCCGCTGACTCTCACGTGACTGTCTACATGCACATTATGGCGTGTCACATGGGCGACCTTGTGAGACAATGGGGTGGCTTAATGAAATGGTGTAGTCAAGCAGCCGAGGCCATGCACCATATGACAAAGTTCTTTGCCCGAAAGCGCTCATCAAGGAGGGGGAATGTGTCGAAGGTGGTGCTCACCCGAGTGCATATGACGATGAAGATGCGAGCCCAACCATCGCGCAGGCAACGGCTTCGGCATACTAGAGTGCATGTCACAGGCAATGGCCACGTGTCGAAGGCCAAGAGGGAGGCTCACGAGCAAACCCAAAACAAACTCAAAGCCAAGTACCCTACCCACAACTTTAATGAATCTCGTGCAATGAAAAAGGCAAGGGGCGAGTGACAAAAATGTGACAACAGAAATGATTACATATGATTGCCTACCGCCGGCGGCGCTTGCTAGATGCTGCACGATATGCCCCTAAAAAGTTTGTTATCCATGCGTCATATTGATAAATGTTCGTTGCTGGGGTTGGCACCTCCGACAGCTCCATGGCATGCTTTACACCCGCTGCCTTGTCTTGGCCGTTGAACATGGGGTCCCGGCTGGGCGAGTATTGCATGTTCTGCTTGAGGCGCTCCCGCCCCTCAGGTACGACCATCAACCGCAGCCGCTCGTTCCTCTTCTGTAGGTACTCTCCTTCCTCCTTCAGTTTCTTCTCCCGTGCCGTGCGCCTAGCGTCCGCAGCATTCCACGCCTCGACCACTCGCAGGTGGTCAGCATAGGTCGCGAAGCCAGCCTTGCTCTTCGTCAGGCGCGGGTGTTGATATGGTTTTGTTGTGACTGGGAAGGCTAGTGAATACTTTACCTTCCCCCACGCTGGGCGCAAGGTGGGCTTTGAAAACGTCCAGCTCGCTGCCCGTTGCTGAAGGTGCTCAAAATCAGGCAGCTAAAGTTTGCTGCTTTAAATCTCCGGCTCGTCCCTAAGAGAATGCATAACTTGAACTGCGCATACTCGCGCTGATTGCAGTCCCATGGGGGGAGGTGGGGGTACCTTGACAAATCGGCGTCCTCGGCCCCCGTCGAAAGAGGATGAGAGGCTGATAGCTTGGGTCGGCATGTGCTTGGAGGATCTACCGTGACTACAACCTTGGTAGTGCTGAACTTGAAGGTAACTTCCGACGTAATGATACCGTTAGGCTGTTTTCTCAGCGTCTCCGTCACCGTGCCAGGTGGGACGATTATCTTCAGCGTGCTATTTCTCCTCCGGATGTTCCCGTACGCGACGTCCGCGCCTGCTTGTCGCGTTAGATGCATCCCAGCCAATTGCTCCATCGCGTACCAGATATGGAAAACCCACCCGCGAACCCTGCAGCCGACTCCCGACTTCTTGCAGCTCCCACGGTCACAAAACTGCACGGAGCGAAACTCGCGGTCCTAAAAATGACATGCTGACTTCCCCGTCCTCGTAGTCGTGGCTATGTCCTTCATCCAACTACTCAGTAGGTCGGGAGGGAAGCCGACCAATTTCACAACCTTGGACGCGATGGAAATTTGGAAGTCCCGGCCGAGCTCATCGAATGCTGCTATATGAAACGAAGTCTCCCACGTCTCGCGCTCCACGACCACCATAGGAGTCAATAGCGGGCCTAGGCATATCGTGCATGCGCTATCTCGGTATCGGGCCGGTTCGGAACGGTACTTTTCGTCGAACTCTTCCGCGAGGCAGTCCAAGCACTCGCCGTCCATGGTGCGTATTCGCCGTTTTTGAGCCGCCATGGCACTCTCCTGCAAAATACACACCAAAGATAGACTCAGACTTCATCGTGATACTTCGTCGATACAACAAAACTCAAGAAATCCCCACATGGTTGCCTGTGTTTGGTCTCTAGCTGGTCATTTCGCAAAAAATCCGGCGGGCATCGGGGATGTTGGCGTCGGCGGTTGCTTTACGGCGAGGGCGAGTGAGCGGGCTAGTGGGTGGTTGCATGTGCCGACAGTGTATACCTGCCGTGGCGACCTATGCGCGTAAGGAGAATATGCAACCGCACACCTTCAACTTCCGTATTTGATAAAGTTGTGGTCTTAGCAACACTTGTTCGGAGTTTCAGCGTGAATGGCGCCGTATCGACAGTGTTAGGAACGCGTAAGCAACAATGGCTATGAGCGAATGGTACATGTGCGTTGGCAGCGTGTTTTGACGCGATTCTCGCGTCTGAAAAAACGCGTGTACGATATTAAAATGTCCATTGTACAATACCGGTAAATGTGATGTGGTGAGCGTGTTCTTGATTAGCTTATGTTTAGCACAATACACGTCTGGACTTTTCGGGAGGAGTATGTACTCTCTTCCCATAAAGTCCGTTACTAGTGAAATAGGGCCTTTCGCGTAGGGCGGGTGTTTACCATGTAGGGTTTCTAGGGTTTAACTGTACTTTAGCTCGTTGAAAAGGCGGACCGAAACTTGTGTTGACGGTGAAGTTAAGGGGCAAGCGGGGCACAAATGGGGCCCGTCACGGCTACGATATGACGTATTTGGGTTTGCGGCCCAACCCCGATTTCGGAGTATACCCTAATTCCGGCGCTTCGGAATTCGGATTTTCCACACTTTGGCTCGTGAAAAATCCCGAGATGGGCGGCACAACACGTGGTGTTTATGATTCCAGCATGTTGTCC
The DNA here is from genome assembly GCA_026401115.1 of Tetraselmis chui. Lineage (NCBI taxonomy): Eukaryota > Viridiplantae > Chlorophyta > Chlorodendrophyceae > Chlorodendrales > Chlorodendraceae > Tetraselmis > Tetraselmis chui. The sequence continues at coordinate 15,236 of JAPMLY010001210.1, forward strand.
GCATACATGGGAGCACGTGGGTGTGATGGCATGTGCCGTTAAGATGCTTGACGTGGGTGGGATCGGGGCCGGAAAACCACAGCTTGGGAGGTTTAAAAAGCCTAACTTCGCCGTATGGTGTCCGATTCGAGCAAACTAAGTTGCAAGTGGAAGCCCTTCCCCGAAGTCGATAAACTTTTGAACGTAATGTACGCCTACCGGCCGGTTTTCGCGTCAAATCCACCGTCCGATGTCATCCAGGCCCTCGTACAACCAACTAAAGCTTTTAGGGTTTCAAAATCTGCCACATTCGCGCGGGGCTAGCAACCCTTGGACAAGTGGAATATTCACGGCGTTGCCCATTACATGCCCCGTGATGGCATGGTGCCGTGCCCTTTGCCGCCGGCCAGATAAAGGCCCGTGCTAGGGTATTTTGAAAGCTCCCCGCCATTTTTCACGCCCGGCGATGCGCAAGTTTCTAAGGCCAATGATCCGCGCGCCATGGTGCTTACATTCCAAGTCAACCGCCCCTCAAGCCCAATAGGCCCCCAGCCCGTGCTCCTTGGTTGTATTTCCGACGAGCACGTGGCAAGAAAAACTAGTGCACACGACATGCCATTCTCGGTGTCGCCGCTATGTAGACGGCCGGGCGCCACACAGTCGGCGGATACTAGTGCAGTTGTGCAAACATGTTGAGAACCCAGTGCCGAGTAGTCTCCCGGCTTGTCGCGACACTACGTGTACCAAGCCACGCATAGAGGCGTGCATAACCTGCACATGCACGAATTTCGGCCCGCAAAATTTGGGCCGAAAATTCAACGTGGGTGCCCACAATAATTTGGGCGTGCCGATAAAGGTGCTCACGTCAGTGAGCAACGCGCCGTGGTGTGCTGTTCGAAAATCAGTATTCTACCCCCCAATCGAGTTACGTGGCCATCGCGGCAGTGCGTGGCGGGTAATTAAATGCGTGCCGCTAGTAACGGACTTTATGGGAAGAGGGTACATGTATTTTTGCTCTTCGTGTATTTATTTTGTAAGCACAATTTGTGTGGTCTCATCATCTACTGTTTTTGGCAACGCGCGGTATGGATAGTTTTTGGCAAATGATAATACTTTTTCTTACAAGAAAAAGCAGTGGAGGCCACCAAGGATATGGGTGGTATTACGAGAGGCATGAGAGAATTATCGTTCGCATGGTCACATACCGACGTACCGTGCCACGCAACGACATTATCGCAAACAACATACAATGCAAAGCGGAACCGACTCGGGAGGACGCCGCGCAGGGGAAACCGACACACATAAAGCCGCAACTCGACTCAGTCCAGTGAAGAAGAAGCTTGGAACACGGTCGTCACACTACCGCAGCCTTCAGATTTCATAGGGGATAGGCTGCATTTGTCGACAGTCTTGAACCGGTATCCAGTATCGCTTGGCTATAAAGTGGCAGTCAAGACGACTGGCAGAGGAAATACGTTTGGGTTCGTCGTCAGGATAAAGGGGCGACCTGTAGCCAAGTCTGCCAGCGATGTCGAAATTCGAGTTGGTACTGGGCGCCCTCTTGGTTTTTCTCTTTGCTAATGGAGCGAGCGCGCACGTGTCGCTCCAGTTTCCAGTACCGGCGACTCGTATTGGTGAGAGCCAGTCAGTCTCATCGCCACTCAGATTTTATTCACTATGGTTTTGTGACACTGTGGCTTTGGAATAGTGCTGTGGGTTGCTGGCTTGCACAGGTTTGTCGGAGAGTCAAGTAAATTAGTATGTACGATATTTATTTATTTTTGCCTTTTCGCTGCTTTGCGTCTTATCACGCGATACGGCACGACGACAAAACGTCCCACGGTACTCTATGTTGCGCTGCTCCATGCATCACTCGAATAATTCAGTGAGTTGTGTGGTTGATGATGTCTTGTGTGGCCGCCTGACGTTGACTCGTCCTTCCACCGAATTAAAGCTCGTAAGTGATACTAGTGACTGTTCGACACACGACGACGTAATGTTCGCGAATCGCGACAACGCGTAGACTTGCGTTGACATGGAACTGCTCGCTCGAAGTCGCTCGTAATACAGTATAGCTCGTCGATTTTGGTTATTGCTCTGCTCTGGCACACTTCGGCTGTCTTACGACTAGTTGCGAACGATATACCGTGTCACGGTTTTTCCGTCCGGCACAAGTATCTAATTTGTGATATTATAATTCATTTCAGGTGACTGCGTAACGGCGTCACGGGCTCACGGCTCTTCTAATATTGAATGGCAGATGTTTTTATGTGACTGATGAATACTGCGGGTGCGACTTTGTTGTTGTGAAACAGACTTTCTTGACAACGCGAGGACCCAGGGCTTCTGCGGCTTCGAGACGCGTGGTGCCGAGCCACAGCTCTGGCGCCTGCCTGCTGCAAACCATACTTCTGCGACAACACTACGGACCGGGAGCGACGTACGTGTGGAGTGGAGCTTACACTATCCTCACAACGGCGGCTACGAGTTGGAACTGTATCGTGTAAATGGCGACGGGACGCTGGGCGTCCGCATGTTGTGCGAGAAAAGCTTTGGCTGCGTAGACGGCAGCCTAACGAGCGCTTCTATGTCGCTACCGGCTGGCCTGACCTGCGACCGCTGTCTACTCCGTCTCCGCCGACAAGCGCTTGAGTGGGGCGGCGGATATTTGTTCCTCAGCTGCGCCATTGTGACAATTTCGGATGAAGTCGACGAGTGTCACGGATGCTCAAACCACGGCTCCTGTGTACAGGTTCGTTTGATTGCTTTCATAAGACCCACTTGCTTTCAACTGAACCTGCTATTCGTTAACCCTGAAGCGACAGTGACTTTGGAGAGTGAGTGAAAGACAACGTGATGCCCGCGGGTTTCCCCCCGTTTACTAGACTTTACCAACCATTTTACCGTACCCGGTAATGTCGCGATATAGATAATATTCCTCGAAACCAGCAAACCTGCCCGACTATCTCATCTGTCACCGACTGTGCCTACACTGGACAAGTGGAAGTGCGCTCGCAATATAGCAAGTACTTCCGTCGGACATATTGAACTAAGCGTTGGGGTATTGGGCTGTCAGAGCCCTGGATAGCGACACACCGCTGTCATGCGACACGCGTACAAGTAGCAGGCCATCGAAAACAGCGGCCCAGGGTTTTCCTTGCGCGGGTCCTTCTTACTGTCGAACGCAATTCCGACCGCCGTAAGGATTATCGGTACCCGTAACGATGGCGCGCTGTCCTGATGCCAATATGAATATTTCGTCACGTGCCCGGTAGGTACTAGGTACCAGTACGGGTATTGTCACGACTACAACTTTGCTGGCGGAAACATTCGTCCAATTGCTGCTTGATATATATAAGCCCTTCTGTTATTAACTTGATATTATGCAAAGTCGATAATATCGTTAACATTATATATATTTAATTATAAACCCTTCTGTTATTCACTTGATATTGTATTAAGTTGATACTATAGAAACCTGATATTATTCTTAGCTTGACATTATATTATATCTACTTACTACTTATTGATATTAACGCTTATGCCATACTGTCCTGTGTACATTATTTTATTCCTGTAACACAATATCGCCACCAACGGCAACATCGACCTATCTACTATAATTTTGATAAACAAAATTTATCGAGGGTTTAATATCAACAAGTAAGAAAATTCAAAAATAAGTAAAAAAATCAGTATTATATATGAGGGTGTGATTTATTTTATATTAGATATCAATATCATTTTACATAATTCTTGATTTGATAATATTAATAATATTAATATGCTTGGATGACAACTCGTCAGCACTGCCGACGACACGGGTACCGAACCGGTGCCAATACCGATTCGCGATATTCGATCGACGACTGCTGGCGGAACGACGCCGCCTCATCGTACCCAGAACATGTACATCACTACCCGTACCTTAGATGTGGCACGCTTATTCGTACCTGTAGCAATTATCGCCCCACCATTCTATTGCACGTTATTGGCGTATATATACTGAACCCCTTTTTTGTTATTCTAAAAACCGCTAATTGACACCGGCATAACTATGGCGGCTCGTTGGATCGCAGGGTGAGTGCCAGTGCGACTCGAGCCCTGAGACAGGCTTTTGGTATGGGAACTACTGCGAGAAAGAGAACGAGTGCGGCGCTGACGTGCACTGCGGCGAGGGTGGCGTCTGCGTCGACACCGATGCGGCAACCGCGCCCTCGAAGCAATGTTTCTGTAAAGAAGGCTGGTTCGGGGCAGCGAGCAAGACGGGGGGCGGCACTACCGGGACGCGTCGCTGCGATAGCCGCTCGCAGCTGACGCTCGGCGACCATACGACCTGGGACGACGAGTACACCGACTCGCGGAGCTCTACGCCAACCGGCAACCTCACCGTCTTCTGGAAGGTGGACCGCGAGGGTGGATTTATCGAGTATGCGATCGCCGCGAGGACGGACGCCTGGGTGTCTGTGGCTTTGCGCCCGGAGTCGGTCCCCGCCGCCGAGAATGTGGACAGCGCCGGCGCCCCCCAGCCAGAGCCCGAGGGCGAGCCGGAAAGTGGAAGCGAGCCAGAAGGTCAACCAGAAAGCGAACCAGGATATGATACTGAGCCGGAAGGTGAACCGGAGGGAGAACCCGAATATGATGGCGAGCCGGAGGGTGAACCGGAGGGCGACCCCGAGCCGGAGGGTGAACCACAGCAAGACTCTGGTGATATCCCTACTACCGATGGTAGTGATGGTGGGCAAAGGCGGCGATTGAAACAGACAGAGGGGACCGAGGGGGGCGGCGAAGTCCCTGAGCCGGAGGGCGAGCCGGAGTCCGAGGGTGAGCCGGAATGGGAGCCCGGACCCGAAGGTACAGGTAGGTATTCAGCGCTTAAAATTTTCAATATTTCATTAAAAGATATATATGAGAACTATAAGGATCCTTTTCCTTTAATTTAGAAAATACCAGCGACCCGTACCCTTAAATTTCCAACGCGGCCACTGGACCATGTGTGTGTTAATCGTTTTCTTTCATGTGAGCGGCTAATTTGAGGTGTTTGGCCGCATTTATGTACGGCTTTTATATGATTTACCAAGTCATTACTGTGCCATACATTTTATATGTAACACAACGTATTCCAAAAAAGTTACATCGTCACAGTATTTAATTAATTCGAATCGCATGGTCAGATGCCATCTTATGCGGATGGTGGCTAATTGCGGTGAAGAAGAATGCCTTATACTGCAGACACGTAAGTTCCAACCAGGAAAAGATAAACTCTAACTGCAGCAGCCACTTGCCTTTCGTCCCACTTACCGTATGAATCGCATATTCAGATGTCTTACAAATGATGAATCATTTATGAACCTATGTTTCGCTGTGTGTTACACTAACGAGTAGCGAGCACAATCATAAGTGTTGGTAACGCGTAGTATTTATGTCGCTATGTGTTATTAACGAGTAACGAACGTAATCCTTTAATGTGTATGAGATCGGGGTCCGCACCAAAAATGGTGTTGCAACATCCATGTGAGGGAACGTAAACCCGAAGATGCAGATAAATCGGAAAGAAATATTATTTGCTGTTTTGTACGAATTATGTTGCAGAGCTTGCAATCCATATTACTCACGTAAACTTTGTGTACCAGGAGAGCCGGAGGGCGAACCAGAGGGCGAGCCAGAGGGGGAACCGGAAGGCGAGCCCGAGGGTGAGCCGGACGGCGAGAGTGAGCCCGGAGCCGCGGCCGCACCCGTGTTTACTTGCGAGGCACTCTCTGGCTCGGAATCCTCAACCACGTGCGCTGCCTCCCGCGAGGGGCAGCTGACTCTGCCGGCACTGGAAGACGAAGCGGCGCCGGTTGGTGGCGGTACCGTCACCGGCGCATCCGGCAGGCGCATGCTCATGATGCGTTCCCTGGCCCAGGCGGCGCCCGGACCCGAGCCCAGTACGGATGGAGAACCAGAAGGTACTATCGTCAGTCGCTCAATCCCATTAATAACTCCTAATTTTGTGGTGAAGATTGAATAGGAATTTTTCACATCTTTGGTAAGCAAATCGTCTCGTGTTCCTTTGGAAGAAAACTTACAAGTGTCTTGTTTACAATAAGAATGCGTACTTCTCATAAAAAGTAATTGATTTATATTGTATTATTAGAGACAGATTTATCTTTTTGACACAACTAAGTTGTGAAGTTTTATTCTAAATGTTCATTAGTCGTGGAACTCATTCATCATTCAAGGAACACAAAGCAAGACTGTCTTGTCGGACTATGTTTCTGTGCACGTCATATACTCAATGTAATGATCGTGTTATTATGCGTTTTGGATAAACTAGACTGCACCATCTTCGGAAACTGTCTATAAAGTTCATTTTTCGTACGTTTATTTACTTAACAAATCCGTTAAAAGCAAATGTGATGTTTTGCTGCGTAGGTGAACCCGAGGGCGAACCTGCCGCTGAAGGTGAGCCCACTGCCGAGGGCGAGCCAACCGCTGAAGGCGAGCCCACCGCCGAGGGGGAGCCGACTGCCGAAGGCGAGCCGACCGGCGACGGGGACACTGGCGGTGCGACTCGACAGAGAATGCCAGGGGAGGGTGCCTGCGCTGCGCTGATCACGCCCAGCGCTGCCCACCCGATGATCAACTTGGACGTGGCGATCGCTATGGCCCGCGGCGACACGTTCCGCGTCTACGACGCCTTCACCCCCTCTCGCTCTCGTCCCATGTCGGACATAGACCTCGGCGGCTCGGATGACATTCTGGACGCCGTCGGAAAGGAGATCGTCGACGACGTCGATGGGACCCCCCTCACACTAATTAAGTTCCGGAAACCTCTCGAGTCGGCTGACGTTTACGACTATTGTTACACTGACGGCGTACTTTACCGCCTCGCGTACGCTTACGGTCAGTCGAGCCCCCGCGGCGCCGTCTTCCACCGCCCCCCGTCCAGCCTCGAGACCGGTACCGCGAGTGATACCGCGTTCTACAAGCCCGATAGCCTGCTGTACCACGGCGGCGGCACCGGCGCCGGAAACTTCGATTCGCGTGGCTCGTACCCGGGAATTAACTTCATGCCCCCCTCCAGTGGCGCTTGTACCCCCTCGACACTCGATGGCTACGAATGCATGTTGCCCGTAAACGCCGGCTACGCGCTCCACTGGTCGCCCGATTCTGACGCGGGTGTCGTGCGCATGGCCGCCGAGGCCGACACGACCACGGGATGGGTTGCGCTGGGCTTCCCTTCCGATGGAGCTGCCATGAGAAACGCCATGGTGATTCTGGGCAGCCCCACTGGCGGAGTGGAGACGTACATGCTGCCAGGGTGCGTGCAGCTCCCCCCCTCCCTTATGCACTCCAAAACATTAAAGATAGTTTATCCACCTATCTATCACGTATTAGTATCATTTGTTAGCGTCTGACATGCGTTAATATCGTCTGAGATGCGTTAGGAGGTTGCAACAATCGTGAAATAAAATACTCATGTGTACATTCCTATCTATTTCCAACTGTCATTTGTTTCCCTTTTTTTTACAATATATCCCGTATTTAGGATCTTTCGCACAGTTTTCGGTACTCATTTCCCACAATCGCAGTAACGATCCAATCCAAACACAGTTGAAACAGTTTTCAATCCGAGATCGCATGTGTGCGCAATTGATGTTTGTGTGTGCAAATGCCAGCAAGCAATGCCCGCTGTGACTATTAATATGGCATGCCTTACAAATATCGTTGTTTGTTGCTCTTTTCATAGAGTTTATTCACTATTTACTGGCAGGCATCTTTTTGGAATTCTCTAACTATGTTCCTCTACATTAACCAAACCATAATATCAACTCCCAAAATTTATGGTTTGTTCGCAATAATCGATCAAAGTAATTTGATAGCATCGACGTATTTAATGCCATTGTCCTTAGGGTACAGTAAAATTAAAATTTACTGACCACCGTCCCTGGCTTCCCTCCGTCAACCGCAGGTACAGCCCCCCCGGTGGCTCCTGGCCTCAGACAACCATCCCCGGGGTGGACCCCGACTCGCTCGCCTCCTCCCGCACCGCCACCTCCACGATTATCTCCTTTACGCGCGCAGTCTCCGCAGAGTTCCCACTCGAGGGGCAGCGCACGCTGCTCGCGGCGTACCACACTTCAAGCGAGTCCCATGTCTCCAAGCACTCGCCGGGGACGAACCAAGGGTTCGCATGGGCCGCAGTCGGTGAACAAGGCGACCCCAACGCCTGCCCCCCTCGCCCCCCGAACTGGAATTTCTGGGTTGTGCACGGCGTGCTCATGTTCGCCGCGTGGGGTGTCCTCCTTCCGCTCGGCGTGCTCGTCGCGGCTACACTTCGCGACTTTGACCCCACCTGGTTCCGCCTCCATCGCGGCCTGAACTACGCGGGTCTCGCGGCCGCACTCGCCGCATGGATCGTTGCGCTCGTCAAGTTGGGCCCGCTCAACGTCGGCTCCGAGTCCGGTGCACTCCCGAGCGCCCACGCCGTCGTCGGGATGCTCGTCATGATACTCGGCCTCCTTCAACCCGTCAACGCAATCTTGCGCCCCCACAAGGGCGAGAAGTACCGACCCCTATGGGAGATTGTACACAAGACGACGGGGAGAGTCGCTTGGGCGGGGGGGCTCGCCAACGTGATGGTCGGTATCGTCTTGTTCAGGGAGCGTGACACGTGCGCGTCGGTTTGGCCGGTGATCGCTTACGCGGTATGGCTTTGCGTTTACGTTGGTGGATGGATTGGGCTCGAGTTCCGTGCACGCGCGATAAGGCACCGCTCTGCCACAGTGGAGGAGCTCACCGCCAAGCAGCCCGCTGTATCGGGGGAGAAGGCGGAGGACGATGAGGAGGCGAAGAAAGCGAATGGAGGGCAAGCGCTTGTGATGGAGGTCGCACCATTCACGAAAGCCTGAGCCCTGAACTTATGATTGGAAATCTGAAGTGCTTTGGCTACTTACGCATTGCGCTGTGCCACAGCATGCATGTGGATCTTTCCGTAGACGTGTGTTGCCCTGTGGCTAGCACTTGCACCACCCTCACCTCAAGCGGTGCACATAAGAAATGTGCTTGGTGCTGGATCTTTTACGGATTGTATGCCATTTTTTCAACATAGCGTTGCCCTATCTGAATTGTCCATATGTGTGCTGGCAAGTAGGGCAACGGGTATGGGGGTCGTCCTCCCATACTAACGCCCGTTGTATATATATGGCCATGGTTTGTAACTATGGCTCTAGCGTTGATGAAGTGACGACACCCCAATGAGGCAAATCGATTGAGATCACTCCCATCTGCGCACGCTCTTAAATGAAGAGAAATCAACCGTTGTCTGTCATCGCTGGACCTGGGTCGGGCTAATCATTTCATTTCAAAAGTGCGTTCCCTGGCATGGGTGCTGCTGACTCTCGCTCTGACAGTTATGTCCGTATGCAACATTTCGTTCGTGGAACTAGCGAGCAAAACCCTTATTTTGGACAACATTTCAGGTAAAATGGCATTACGTCATCATTACACCAGGGTTTGAGGCGCGGTTTCGTCCAAGAGAAAGCCCTAGTGCTAGCCTAAGTACGTGCAAAGTTTCAGCCACTGATTCCGTTTGTAGCGGTGCTGTCGGCTGTGACAAGATGAGTCGATGAAGATGGGCGAAAACTGCCGGTGGCCCTATTTTGGACAACAACTCCTGAAGCTCACTACAATGACCTCATACGCCCCTCAAAACACTCCAAGCTGCCTACAACTCTTCAAGTAGCTTGGCTAAGCCTCTGGGAGCACGTTCTTCGAAAGGAGGCTCGGCGGAAGGCGAAGACTCGCCACGGGAGCCGCCACGATGAGGTGCGTCCATGTCGGTACCTCCCGCTCCCACACCAAGTTCCATGCTTTCACTCGCTTTTGCTGCTGACAGTAGGACACTTGCGCCGTTCTTGATAAGTGGAATAGGCTCGTAGATAGCGGGGCTATTGTTTTGAGTGTTGGTGACGTCCTCGAGAGCCATTCGCTTGGGTGCTTGTTGGGTTGCCATTGTAGCGTGTCGCTTGCGGGCCGCAACGGTATCGGCCTTTTTACCGCCCGGTTCACGAGTTCCTCCTCACACTCTCCGCACATAAGCTCCACTTCAACTACAGCGGCCTCAATACGCTGCAAATCGATTGTTGCGTTGTCGCAAAGTGTCTATGTATCAGCGTACAGGTTAGGGTCCGTGTTCTTTGGGTGGTCCAGTGGCTCCTTGCCCGCGCATTGTAGAAGGTAGTCGTACTTGTCGTGATAAGTATCAGCATTCGAGCGGGCACCCTCCAATGCATACAATAGGTCACGAACGCCATCCATATGATTGTCTGCCTCTGCCTTTAGCTTGACGAATGTGCTTTTCTCTTTTGCTATGCTTTTCAGGGCGGCACGTACGGGACCGGGTTGTCCAGCGTCGCGGTGGTTTGGCAATATCTGGGGACGTGTTGTATTAATTGGTTTATTTTGTAATTGATATCATCAGTTGTAAGACACTGGCCAACTGAATGATGCACCACCACAGATTGCACAAGGGCATCCTCTTGCTCTTTCGTAAGTCCACTTCGTTTGTCAAGCTTAGGTTTTCCAAGGTCGGGGGTTTTCAGGGTGCGTCGGAGGGTCGGCCATGGGATACCGTGCTTTGCTGCGATTGCAGAGAGATAGTAACCTTCAGTACCGGCCTTGCCACTCGCAATTGCTCGACGACCTTCGTCGACTGCCTTGGCGAGGCTTTCTTGAGTGTAGGCTCGATATTTGCCACGAGCGGGAAGGGAGCCGCTGCCCATAGTGGAGATCGATAGCGAATAGCGGGGATCGCTGCGAAGTCGACGTTGTTGTTGAAAATTTTGAAAATCGAAAAAAGGGGGGTTGTATGTACCGAGACCCAAACTGCGGCAAGCGGGCGCACCATGAGCAGATACGCGTGACAACCGACAAGACGCACCCCAAGGACTTGTATGACGGGTGGGTGGGTAGTATGGGGAGATTCAAGCCACTATTAAGTGATTTGCACGCTTCTCGAGTGGGTTAGTCGAAATTGATAGGTGCTTTTGGTGCGATTTGGTCAGCAGGTCCCATCACATGCGCTCTCTCTGCTGACCAACGCGACGAGCTCGACCAGCCGCCAACACAGCCCCATCAGAGGGTCTCTGAGGGGGTTCTATGATAGGGTTTGTGTCTTGAAATGACCTCGTCTAGGCGGGCTAGGGTAGGCCTAAACCGCTATTTGTTCAAAATAGGTTCATGTCCAAAATAAGGGTTTTGCTCGCTACTTATGTTCCTTGTCGGCGTTTTTTGGGAGATGTGCGCCTCGGTCTCAATCACGCCTCGGGCGCCCCCAGAATTTCTTTCTGAATTACAATTCGTATTGGGGCGTTTTGGCGTTAGCCGCGCTACTTTTTCTTTTCATTGATTGAACTTGTTTTATATCATTATTATCTTGTATTACAATCTTGTTGTTTCATATCATGATATTTTCCTCCTAATTTTTTCCCTAATAATCATTTATTTCCACTGCTTTCTCTTGTAAGGAACCTTTGGATATTGCTATACATGGGAAGACTCTTTGCTGTAGCAGTATTTGTTGTCATATCTCGCTACATGTGATAATTAAACCCCAAGCTCCGGATGGGAAATAATAATATCGTAATGATTGATTTATAATTGAATGTATTATTATTATTGTATCAAAGAAAAACTGTTTGTAGATAATCATAATTGTATTCAGGCTGTCTACCTCACTACCTATATATTTTTTTGGCGAACTACGGTGTACGTGCGCGCGAGCGTGCGTGTGAGCGTGCGTGTGTGTGCGTGCGTGTGTGTGTGTGTGTGTGTGTGTGTGTGTGTGCGTGTGTGTGTGTGTGTGTGTGTGTGTGTGTGTGTGTGTGTGTGTTTGTGAGCACGAACGAGCGCAATTTGATTGCTCCGCTGATCTCGGACTCTAACAGAGCGTTACACTCTCGCGCGGCCTAATATTTATAACTGGTACTCAAGGTGTTGTCTTCCAGACTGAATGATTGCTTGCCGGTCGCTAGAGAGAGGATGGACATCATACTGGAAAATTTATGTAGTACTATACTTAGCGGTTGTCTTTGCTGTTGGGCTACACTTCGCCGATTTTCCCCTCAGAGAGTGGCGAAAGGGGTGTTGGACTGCGCAGCTGAGCGTGGGGCAGCTTAACAATCAAAATCACATTTCTACAATCCAAACCCCCGTTTTCGGGAGTCCAAAAGGGAGTCCAAGGGGGGAATCTAGGGGGTTCAAAACAAGATAATACCTAGTGCTTATCGTGCCTAATTCGTGAAGAGTTGTACACGTAGCGATTATCGCTATATATATGAGCTTAAAACTGTAGATGAGGCTCGTCGAACTACACACACAGTTGTATGTGCACGTACCAATACTACTGTAGATTATAAACTCATGCGACGGTGCAAACGGCACATATTTATAGGTTACAAGAAGAACAAGATGAGCACGGACATGGAAAGTAGGAAGGGAAACAAAAGGGCAAGAGCGACAAGAGTATCACGGAATCCAAAGCACGGCAAAAGGAAAGCACTACATTGTGCACAAACCTATAGCAGATTAAACTAAGGAAACTCGTAGGCCACGCCGAGAATGCAACACGTGGAGGCGACAAGCGGCGCCTCACGCGCCGCTCGAGGAAGCACGGGGACGCTTGCGGCCCATGGCGCGGGTGAAGAGCGCCGTCGCAGGAGAAGGCATCCCAGCCGAGGAAGAAGCGGCCTCCACGCCGTCCGCAGCGGCGGACAAACCGCGCAATACGTTGTCCGCGTGAGCAATATGGACGGCGAGAGAGACCTTTCGACGCCAGGAGGCCAACAACTTGCCCACATGCATCCCTTTAGATGCGGCTGCCTGCTTGGTTAGCTCCGTCAAGAAAGCCGTGGCGTGGCCGCCGAGAGTACCGAATTCCGTGACTACAAAGGGAATGAAACGGATGTCAGGGCGACTCCTCACCCCCTCCGAGTACTTCTCGAACTTGGTCTTCTAAGCATGGCGGAGAGCGACTTCGGGTGACGGGGGGCTAGAAACGCCGAACAAACCGGAAACTACGGCATCAAGGGCAAGTCTTGAGCCTCGGATGTCGTGAATGGATAGTGCAAGACACCCACATCCGCGGGGAGACCGTCGTTGCCGTTGGGGAGTTGAACTAGCATCATGGGATCTGTGAGAACCTCGACGCCAACCCCGAGTGCGCCACGAACCTCGGAGATGATTGCACACATTGTAGTACAGACTAACAAATATAGTGACCTCAAAAACTCTCTGCTGATATGATGACGACTGCTACGGGTACTGGTAGAAGTACATGGCGATATGGAATAATAACATTGATTACAAGGAAAGCATTGCTCAGTGGAAACCATTAGCAATATTATTTAACTACGCGCGATATTCATCGCCGTGGCCCGCGTCCGTCCAAAATCCCCGTGGTGGTGTGTGACGGCCAAAAACCCCACCGTCCCCTGCTGATCTATACTACATAATGTACAGCCCGGCAGGTAAGTAAGTGCCGGGTAGTTAGGGTCTCTCCCTTCTTGTCTCTTACATGCTCGCAGTTTAAGGTCGGTTCTTAGGTGAACTTTGCCACCATCCGCGGATGAAAGATCGGATGTTAACCTCGAAAGAAGATGACCCATGCCTCACCCTAGCCAGGAGACCCTAAAGTTTTGTCTCTGACGTACGCATTCACGTATTGTATCAATGTACGTTCTCTAGAATTCACTGCTTCGTAGTTTTGATGTACGGAACATCATTTTCCACAGTAGTTGGGACAGTATCGGGCGTACGGAAACAGTTGGACTCGAAACGTCGGCCACCCAAAATTCAGCCTCGGTGCAGCACTTTCACGATGTTGAGACATCCATCGTCAGACGCAACCAGAATAACACATCTTCTCCGGCCCCTCACCGTCCCTGTGCACTCTCACACGCGCTGTAACGTACGCTAGAATGAATGCTCTTTCTCTTTCTCGAGGTGGGACAAGCCTGCTCCCTGCCTCATCCGCGTCAGCGCTGAAGATTCGTCGGAAGGCAGTACCGCGGATGCGCACTGCCGAGAACGTAATTCGGGTCGTTCTCGCCGGTAGCGGCAACGCCACCGCCACCCTGCCCACCCCTCGGCCTCTTTCCGGCCCACAACTCCCCGGTAGTACTTTTCAGAAGCCACTTTCTGAAGCACCTCGCTCCTTTGATAATATGGATAGCGAGCGCGCCGGTGCTGAATTCCAGCGTCGTTTGGAACGTGGGTCGGACGTCGCCAAGGTTCGTCCCTTGCAGATGATTATCATTCTGCCCAACCCATCCAGATAACTGTCATTATTCAATTCGGTCCGACTTGTGGCACCCTAGCACCGCCATCGTACCTGGACTTCTATCCGATAGAGGTGTCTTTTAAATATTGTATGTATGCTTGCTTTTCCGAAACCACAGGTTTTCGACCAGATTGAGTGGCGTAAGCACCAGAAGCGCTCGCGCTTTGTCCGCAACATCCGCAACATGTTCAAGAGCCGAGTGCTACAAAACGTGTTCTGGACTGTTGCCTTTGTCGCCGCGGTCGCTGCCGCGGCGGCGTTTCTCTACACCTCTACCTTCATGCAGGTATGAGTGCAACAATTGCACGTATCGGTGCCTGCTCTACGCCGAACGTTTAAGAACAACGTCTCTAATGAGAATTTCTCGAAACTCGATAAAGCACAAAGCTCTATTACTCTCGTGCCCCAATACACACAGACCAACTTCGGCATGAGTCTACCTGTACTGCCGATGATGCCCTTCACCATCACTTCGGCCACTCTCGGTCTACTGCTTGTGTTCCGGACCAACGCCAGCTACGACCGTTTCGACGACGCCCGGAAGCTCTGGGGGCTCACCCTCAATAGGCTGCGGTATGAACCCGCTCTCCCCCTGCCTTCCCTGTGTCTCCTGCATGATAGAAAAGCGTTTGTGCCTTAGCGGGTTTTGCATTTGCTATGCCCTCCCGCAGAGACGTCAACCGCCAGTGTGCGACGTGGGCCCCCCCTCAGCAGTCCTGCCTGCAACGCTGGTCCATTGCGTTTGCCTTTGCGCTCAAGTGCCACATTCGAGGCCGTCCTGACCTAGTTGCAGAGTACACCAGCCCCGTGCTGCCGCCCCATGAGGTGGAGGCGCTCACCAACGCCACCCACATGCCTCTGTACGCACTGCAAGTGATGTCCGAGACCATCCGCACCTCCGACGCCCATCCTTACTACAAAGCTCTGATGGACAACAACCTCACCGTCTTCAATGATACCCTTGGCGCATGCGAGCGCCTGCTGCGAACCCCCATCCCCCTGGCCTACACCCGTCACACCGCGCGCGCGCTGGTACGTTACTCGCTCCTGTCAAAGCAGCATGATATTGGACTGTACTCCCATCAATCAACAAAATTTTGCTGTGTACCTTTCGTTTATTTGTATTCATTTTGACTGATTGTTTACCTTTCCACAGCATGGTTTAAGGTTAAAGGGTACGTGTATCCCATCACCTGGGTGGAAACCCAGTCACACACAACCGCAGAGTCAGACAGTGCCATTATCAAAACACCCAGAATTTTACTTTGAATGAGGAGGCGTGCGCCATCGACTCTCCGCTTGTCTTCATCGAGGCACCAGTTTGTTATGAGGGGGAATCCGTTATCCCGTTTTGTTCATTGCATCGCATCTTCGTTTCCAGCACGTTCATTACCCTCGACTACTTGCACCCATTCATACCCCAGGCTTCCATGTAGTTGTAGTGTTGGTAAACGACTGTTTATCTCAATACATATGAGTATACAAACATCAGTGCTCTGTGTCAAAAGGAAATTCCACTTACTTTTTTGTTGCCACATAGGCATGGATGGCCTCTGTCTGATTAATTCGCGTCTTCCATGCTCTGCAGATCATTTGGCTCACGCTGTTGCCGATCGCGATGGCGCCCACACTCGGCTGGGCGGCTGTTCCTGCCTCCGTCATGATCGCCTTTTTCATGCTTGGAGTGGAGGAAATTGGCGTGGAGATTGAGGAGCCATTTACTGTACTGCCTCTGGACGCCATCGTGAGCCCCCCATCTTGCTTGTTTTGGATTGAGTATTCACAAAATCTGCCCATACTGCCCCCTACACCTTTTGAATATCGTGCCGGAATTAGACTACTGGTGAAGATACGCTGACACGTTCCCATTTCCCGTAACCCGACAGTGTAACACCGCCAGTGCCAACACTGCTGAGCTGCTTGCGCAAAACGTGGAATGGCCTGCCGACAAGCCGTCCCCCGCTGATGTTGCTGAGGCAGCGAGGGTGGCGCTGGCCTGAGGCGCTGCATAATGATAAGTGAACATATGTATAATGTAGTCGCATCTTTGTGGGGCGCGTGATTGGCAGTTGAGAAAGCGAGGCGGGTCGTAGTTTTATTGTATTGAAAATGTAAAGGCGATCTGTGCATCTGAATTGTTTGCGGCGGTGGTCGTGACTGACATCTGCGTCTATATACCCGCGCCTCACGGAGTAGAGCATAAGGTATCTATGGACCAGGATAGAGCCCAGCCGAAACACTCTCGACACGGTGGCGATTGAGAAAGTCTACTAGTTTCTGCTAATTATCGACAAATCCGGCCAACTCTTGTTGAATAGGCACGTCGACTGAACTCCCGGCAGTCTCGGGGCGAATTCTGGGATATGAGTTCGGCGAATCGCGTGGAAACCTGTCCAGTTCAGGTCGCAATACGACCGAAGATGGTCGGTGGAAATACAGCCGAGGCGAAGGCGGACCACAGACGTCCGAATACGTCCTGTGTCGGCTCCTCCCGCAAGTACTCGACGTTCAAGCCGTCCCCATCTACAGGAACGAGCTTGCGGTCTAGCTCGCTCATGGAAGCGGTGGCATCGCTTCGCTGGCGTGCCGCCAGTCGTGCGTCCGCTGCGCGGCTAGCCGCTCGGGCATCGGGATAGTGTCGAACATCACCGCCCCAATAAGCCACCACGTCTCGCGCTTTCGACGGGCGACGCAACAACCCAATATAATGCTTGTCGTATAGCGCCGATATTTTGGACTGCAGCAAAACATGAGACAAAAAAGCACACAATGTGAGATAACATTTGAAAACGACCGACAGACATCACCAGCAGGAAAGGGAATGTGACGCACAATATATCCCCGGTTATGCCAGGAACGAGGGAAGCGAGGCTCCGGCGGGTTCTTCACTGTCTGCAAGGTTAATTAAGCAAAATAACAGTAAGAGAGCCGGCACTGCAAACTCACTGAACTGAACAAGTATACATCATATCTTGAGAGTTCGGGGCACTGCCGGTAGGTAAAAAAATCATTGAAACCTTGGGTAGCACGTAGTCTTCGGCGGTGGGCTGACGCGGGATGCGGATTTCATAAAAGAAATCCATGAAGGGGTCGTCCCAGTCGAACGCGTCCTCCTCCGGGTTCACTGTCAATAAACGCCCTGGGATGCCCAGCGACTCGGACAGCAAACGCTGTGAAATCACAGGGGCTCGCTGAGGACACATGCACACACAGCCAACAGGGACGGCTTTGTTAAAGCGCTGAGTTCAATTGCGTGAGCAAATCAAACACGACCTCCAGAAAAACAATGTATCGCAAGTTAAGCAATACATGCGATATATAACAGTCTTACCGGGTGCCGAATAGGCTTCCTGCGCGGGCTTTGTGCGAAAGCGACGTCGCGCTCCAACAGGCGACGGCGATGCAAGTCGACTCTAGTCAGCTCTTCCAATCCGCGGGGTCGTCGCGGAATATACCTTTGCGCCTCGAAAAGCATCTTCTCGCGCGCGCCCTTCCCCCACGAGTATTTCGGGTCCTCATCCATGTGCGCAGCCATTCGACGGGACCCCGAGTCGAAGTCAGATATAATAGCTCTGAACACCGAGTGATGTACTTTGCCTAGCTCTGAATTGCGGAGTAGGAACCGAACGACCCGCGCCTCCGGATGCGCGGCGGCTGTGGCCCACTCGTGTTTAAAGAAATCGCCCGCCGGAAGGTCGGCGCCCTTCACAATTACGCCATTCCAAATGGACGCAGGCAATAGCTTCACGTGTACACGGCCGGAGACACGCACGCTGCCGTCTGGAGCGTTGCCACACGACGCGACGCGGGTGTTATTGTTGAGATACCACTTGCCTGCACCGAGAATATTCACCACAGTCAAAATCGAGACAGTGTCGGCGTGTGACTTTTACACAAACCAAATACTCCGCCGTCGGGAAATACGAAAATGCTGTAACTCAAACAAATCAAACGATATTCGAGAACAACAGAAAATACAGCAGAAGGCAGGCGACGAGTGTGTGGAAAACTTTAGAGAGCAGAGGCGAAGCGCTCACTTTCAAGGCAGCCAAGGTAGTTCAGCCGTATGACCTCCTCAAAGGAGCGCTTCGGGTTGGGTAAGAGGTGATTATACAGGACGTCATCCATCAAGTTGGCCGCAAACGGGAGGCGGTCCCTGTGAATGAACCTGCGATGAAGAGGTACACGAAGCGGGGGTGATTGTGGAGAGGTTGAGGCAATGAACATTGTTTCAACAAATAATCCATTTTAAAGCAAAAAAAGTAAAAATACATATTGCAGATCTGTTGGGAGCAACCGTACATTACGGATGAGTCGAAAGGGCGACGGGGCATCGGCTGGAACGGAAGCGCGACGTCGAAGGGGTCAGAGTCAAAGACGGGCCACACGTCGCCGAGCAGCGCCGAGTTGATGTTCAGGAAAACCAGGTGCGTGCGCTGTTCTTCGCCAAACTCGTCGACGATCTGCCCGTCAGCCATCATCCTCACAAACTTCCGCCGCATCTCGAAATTGTGGTTGCGCATCCAGTTGAAGGAGTACCACTCCTGCGCCTCTGTCTCCATGTCGAGGTCGGGCGGCAACACGCCGAACATGTGGTACACCAGTTTGCTCTCCACCTGCATCACCTTGAGCCGACCCGCAAAGTAGTTACGCGACAGACGCAGCTTCATCGTCACGTCGCTGTGCACCAGTAGAATAACATTCGCGCTCGGGTGGTTGTAGAGGATATTTCCAAAGATTGGCTGGATCAGCGTTCCAAAGTTTGTCGACTTCGGGAGCGACTTGCCAAGAGTGACTGCCGAACAAAAAGATACACATGTCAACTAGCGGAGCGGCGCGGAAAATTAAGAAATAAATAAATACTCGAGCGGCGGTTTGATCACTTACCCACAAACGTGATATCACGCGAATACTTATAAATAGGCGACGTGATGCGCGGGTACGGGTGGCGGTTGTCGTGCTTGAAAGTCGGCGGCGGAAAGTGCACCAGTCCATGATCGATGAACTGTCCCGGAGGCCTCAGACGCTGGCCTGTGCGTCTCAAGCCAAACGACGCAACCTCGTCAAAAACAGCTGCGGCAATGAAATCTCTGCGACGCTTGTCGCTCACAAAACATGGATGACACCTTAGCCGAGCAAACGGGGTTCTGAAATAATTGACTCCACCACATAACCACTTTCATGAACCAACGCCCCTGGAAAACATTTACGGGGAAATATATGGAATTCACAGGCAATAAGCACTTTGTTCAGTTGTCTTTATATATTGGCTTTCAAATCTAAAATCAAGGATTGCCAATAAACAATAGAACATAAAATCGATGATTGGCAATAAAGAAGTGGTGAATATAAAATCTAGGAATGCAAATAAACAACTCGGCATTAATACTCCAAATAATATAAAATAATCAAAACTGTCATGTTTAAACATGTAAAATTATAAATAACAAGTTCAAGTATAGAATTAACCGGCAAGATTGTTTATATACGCAAACCGTTTTTTTAAGTCAGCACCGAAAGAGGGGAAAGAGTGAGAAACGCACCACTCTCGGGAAAGTGGCTGCTGTGACGGCAGCCACTGAACTGCGTGGGCGAGTGGATGTCTTCCGTGCAGCCAAGGATCATCGCCCACATACGGTCCGCGACTTGAGCGTGCAGCGCGCCCTGCTCCCCTTCCTGCCACTGCTGCAGCCACTCGCGCACCCAGTTGTAGTCGCGCACCGCCAGCGTCCGAACTCGAGAGGCACTCGTGATGAAAGCGTCACCCCTGGCGACATAAGCGCACCTCGCGTCCTAGCACAACGCAACGACAGATAAACGATCAGCGCCTCTCGACAGACCCGCGTTCGTTTGCATTAGCTAGTACTATAAAATAACACGCGCGCTGAAATTGCCGAGCTGACTGTGGAAAATGCAACTGTTGAGTTTCTGATGAGTAGTGCGAGCTTACTCCGGTCTGTTCGGCAGTGCACATGGGGCACTCCCGCTCGCAAGTGAACTGTTTGTAGAGAGCGCAGAGCTCGTCGCCGTAGCGCTCCTTGTCCCCCGCCACCGGCGTGGTGTCGAAGCGAAGTAGGCTCTTGCGGTGATGCAGCGGTCGGTACCCCCATTCACCTGCACCAGCACTCTCAGCGAGTTGGAAGACGAATCAAATGTTTAACATAAGGAAGGAACGGGAGGGCACATTTCCGCGTGCCACAAACCTGTCTTGGCGGCGGTGATGGCCATCGACAAAGGCAGACGGTCTGTTGATTTGCTGCCCTCGAACGCGTCCGCGGTGGCAAAGACGAGGTTATCATCCAACAGTTCATAGTTTTTGATTATGTGCGTCAGGAACTCTGCGTGCCCGCGTGTCTGTGTGAGGTCGGCGTACACCAGAGCAGCCACGTCCTGCACATCCACACACACACACACACACACACACAACGTAAATAGGCAAATTTTCCAACTAAACCAGCTTTCTTGCCTTTCTCGATTTGCTTTATGTGTGTGCCTGAGGGCTTACGATAGTGCGTTCCGTAGGGGGGGGGGGGGGAGGGGGGGGGGGGGGGGGGGGGCATTGTCTGAACTGTGCTCATGCCTATGTGCTTTGAAGAGGAAAACAAACACTCAGAACGCATTTTGAAAATTGCGCATGGGCACATGAGTGGAAGAATGTATATTATGAAGTTTGGTACGATAACCCCCCTCCCCCCAAACCACCCACTCTCTCCCCTCCCCTCACTCTTTCTGCCCCTGTTTCTCCCCTCAGACAGTCCTTCCTTCTTTTTCTCCCTGCGCGCGTGTACATATGTGCGTGCGTGCTTGCGCGACCTTGTTAAGTCAGGTGCATGCTTAATCCTTACGTTTCACTTGTGAGGAAAGACGCCAATACACATAAGCACACAGCCTTTCATTCACCCTCACACGTCATGTCACCCATACATACTTTCACACAATTTCTTATTTTCACTCACATTCGCACCCCCTCCCCCCCCCCTGCAAGACGCCACACACACACACACACACACACACACACACACACACACACACACACACACACACACACACACACACACACACACACACACACACACACGCACGCACACAAACGAGGTGTTGCAACACATTCGAAGGATCATTACAGGATATATCTACATGTGTGTGTGTGTGTGTGTGTGTGTGTGTGTGTGTGTGTGTGTGTGTGTGTGTGTGTGTGTGTGTGTGTGTGTGTTTGTGGGTGTGTGGGTGTGTGTGTGCACTTAGGATAGTCGGTAAGGCACGGACTGGGCAGACGTAGTCAGCACATTCGGTTGTAAGTGGCGTACCGTGAAGTCAGCCATACAGGAGCTGATGCTGTCCAGCCCGCGCGACGCCAGCTCCTCCTGCCGAACGCCACAGACGGAGTAGACGTGGTACCGTAGGTGGTGGCCGCTGTGTGGTCGGTCAGACAGCAGCAGGCAGTCAAAGAGAGCCCGAGAGCCTGAGATAGACCCAGTAAGGCGAGGCAGGGAAGGGCAGCAGGCTTGCAGCTAATATGCCAATGCTCAATCATCATGGACGCAGCACGCACCGCTGACAGCCCACTTCCTTCAGAAAGCTGAGCGTCTCGTTGCACACGACCAGCACGACGCCGACGTCCCTCGTCAGCCCCAACGCCGAGCCCTTCGTGCTCTCCGGATCCCGGTCGCGCGGGGAACATGTTTCTACGCGCCCACACCCATGCCACACTGAATGTCTCCAGTTTCCGTCCGACAGGCTGTAGCGGGGTTCAGGGTGGGATGGGAGGCCAAGACGCGCGCCGTGCTACTACGTCTGTCGCGGGTGTCTACTTACTTACCGAAATCAAAATGCAACGACGGCGGAGGAACCTGGGCGTTTTCCCACACCACGTCCACTTTGGCTGAAAGCTTGACCTTTTCTGAGAGCGTCACCTAAGTAGCGCGGTCAGCGTGAGTCAGGGGCGATTTAGGATGAGGGGACGGAAGGAAGTAGGGCGGCCGTGGGTAGTTGTTGCACCTGAAGCACCGCCGCAGTTAGAACGCAGCGGAGCAGTCGCGACGCATGGCGCAAACAGCACCCTCGCCGCTCCACCATTGGAGCAACGGCCCCCTCGCCTCGCACACCTGGAGCAATTTTTGGCGTCGAAAACGCTAAGTACTTGTGTAGTGAAGTGGGCTGCTATTCAGCTACGCGCCGGTGTTGACTGGCGGGCGGGCAGTTCTGCTGTCGGTTGACAGATTTATGGTAGAAGATACTCGTATACCAACGCTCTGCCGCGCTGTCACCGTAGCGGCGCGTCGTGTGTCGCGACAGCGCTGAGAACGGGACCGGCGCCCCCCCGCGACATTTCCGAAGTCAGTAGGATCTCACGTAGAGGGGACTCAAGTTGTGAGAACTACGCCACACCTGGGCTGCCGAGGCTCTAATTGAGTTCGCGTCAGTCGAGGCCCACCATCTGGCGAGTTATGTAGGAACTTCCGGTATTAATAACCAAAAACCGAACGACGACTGGCAAAAAAATAGTAAGTACCCGTACCGTCCAAAATATAGACTAGCCAGAATCCGTTGGCCAACCTGCCTACCTATTCAGCGGAAAGTCTACCCAGACTGCCCTGCCAGGCCTTCCAATATTTGAGCTGGACCGACATTTGCTAAGCCAGGCCTCGGGGATATGAGAAGTATTGCGCTCTGCGCGCATCCCTACACCACTGCGGGACGCCACGGAGCGGTGTTCGAACCAGTCAAATAAATAAAAGAAATATTCACCGGTCAAATGTGCGGCGCCTCACCGCCCTGACGCGACAACCCAGGCTCAGTTTGTGGGACGAGGTGCACGCACCCCCGTTCGTGTGATGCTGCAAATTATGAAAAGAGACTACTCGAACCCTGTCCCTGCTGCCCGCCCTGTTAGCAAAGCCGCTCTGGACCCGTTTGCTGAGGAGGCCGGCACTGGACACAGCGGTTTGATGGGAACGGAGCCGGCGTGCGGGCGGGCGGGCGAATTAAAAGGATGGTGATGTGATATGTCGTACAGGTACTGGTGGTACTTGAACGAGCATAATTTTATATAATACACAATCTTGCCGTATCGGACGTCGTACCAGTACTTGTACTTTATGAAGCGCTCGTTATTCGGTCAATATCGGGTCGCTGACCGGGCAGGAATGCGGTCGCTACTACACTCCTCCACAAGAGTCAGGAAATATTTCCCACCTTATTGATATGTGAAATTTACCCCAGGGCACATCTTGCCAAAGATGTCAGTTTGCTTACAATTTGGCCAAAGGACACCCACAGGCAGGGCATGGGGTTCGATTAGCGCGTGATTATACGATTGGGTGGGTGGGTTCTCGCGAAGCCTAGATTGGCTGAGCGCGAAAGCAGAGAGTGCCTAGGCTCGTGGCTAGCTACGGCTTATGAGGCACGGGCTAGCTAGAGCTGACCGTTGGGGAAGTCGTTGGTCGTTGGTTGCGTCTAACTGCTCGGGCAAGGTGGTTGCCATGTAGGTGAGACGCGCCGCTATTAACGGTAACAGTAACCGCTAGAGTTACTGTTCCGTACACATGGAATTGGATATGCAAACCTCTAGATTCAAATCAATCTGACCATTTACCCTAGGGCACGTTTTGCGAGTAACCTAAAGCCAAAGGCTTGCACAGCCAAAATTAGTGTTGCGGGGGGGACGGAGTGAGCCAGCCGAAGAACCGCCAAGCAGCATGTGTTGGGGTCATGGTAGGGTCAATGTATTTGCCTGCGGTCACGGAGCTATTCTTGGCCCAGCCACCCATGTATTTGATGACGGGGAGGGGCGCGCCGATGCAGCTGGCAGCGGACGCCGCACCTTTGCGGAGGCTGTGCGATGTCCACTTAAAACCGGGGGGCGCGGCCGTGTTGACTGTGAGGAGGGAGAGGGCGAGCCACGCGGAGATGGTGGGAGCGGCACTCCAAGTGGCGGAGGTCTCTGCAGGGGAGAAACTCCAAAAGGCGTCTGGTGGTGGCCGGTTGTAGAATTTGGAGCAGAACGCGCTACGGTGCTGCGTGTAGTAGTCCAGCAGGTCTGCCAGGACAGGGTTGGCCGAAATAGGAACAACGATGACGAGCTTGTCGCTGTTGGTGCGGCGCTGGTCGCCCTTAGATTTGCGCACAAACAGACAGATTTGTTGGGAAGGCTTGTCGACGATTAGGTCGCCGGTCTGGCAGCGGGCGCCAGTTTCGGCGCGGCAGAAAAAGATGTAATTTACGCACACCGCTAAACAGGCTCTGAAGCGTTGCAGCTGGGGAAGGGCAGCAGGTGTCCACGCGAAGGTATCGCGTAGAGCGTTGGCGGCGTGCAGGATGTCGAGGGCGACGGGCGCTGGTAGCGGGAGGCGGGCGGCGGTTGGGAGTAGTCGGTGTTGTAGCATCTCGAGGCCACGGCGCGCGTCGGCTAGGAGTTCACCTACGGCAATAGGTTGGCGGCGGTGGTCGCGGAAAAACTTGTTAACCGCAGAGAAGTAGGGTTGAAGCGAGCCGGCCGCGACTGTTCCGAGCAGGGCCAGCCACGCCTTGTAGCGTACCATTGTGGCCGGTGTGGCCTGTAGCGGGGCGATATTTTCCTCTGCACAAAAAATAAAAAACTGTCTTATTGCGCTGTTGTAGCTCGCGTACGTAGAGGGCGTTAGCGAGTTGCTGAGTAGGGTGACCGCCGTAACTCCGAGTTTATCAGATCCTAGGAGGTTGTGAAAAGTTTCAGAGAGGTTGGCCGACCAGGGCGCCGGTGCTGCTTCGCGGCGCAAGCCGTAGCGTGGTGGTCATGTACGTAGAGGAGGAACGCGCTATACAAGAGCGTCTGATCGGTCCGGGCGTATCGCTCGGCCAATCGCTCCGCGTCGAATGTAGAGCCAAGAGGGGGTGAGAGCCGAAAGGCCACGATGCTCCACGCGGGAGGTCCGACCCCATCGCGCTTGCCTAGCATGCCGGGAAAGAACAGGTCGCGGGACGCCGGGAAGTGCAAGGTCTCGGTTGCCAAGCGGGCGAACGCGTGGTACCACGTTTTGTTGCTCCATTAGGGTGCGATGACCGTCGCCGCGGCTTGTGCTTGCGCCATTTTTGCGGCGAGAGCCGGGAGGGCAGACCACGGGGGGTTGCAGTAGTTGTTTTCGCGTCTCCACGCAGCGTCCGGGAGGTGCAAGCACTCGACGTCCTCGCACAGGGGGTCGCGCCAGCGGGCGTTGAAGCGTGGGAGTTGGGCGTTGAGCATTGACGCAAAACGGTCGATCGTATGCGGGCCCCACCGGCGCTGAAGGTGGTCGAAAATCCGTGGGTTTAGCTGCAAGTCTTCGGAGTCCATTTCGCGGCTGAGCGTGTCGGCCCATACGTTGGCGGCCGACCGGATGTAGCGTGGGCGGACGTGGATGTCGTTGGTGTCGAGGAGGAACCACAAGCGCCGTAGCTCGGTCATCATGACGGGCGACCGGGACGTGAGCTTGGTTAGGGCGGCGACCACGGCAGTGTTGTCCTCGTGGAGGAGGACTTGTCGACCTCGGAGTTGCAGTAAAAAGGATTCGACCGCGTGTCGGACTGCTCGAAGCTCCTTCCACGTAATGTGTTGGAGGCGGTCGGGAGCGCTCCAAAAACCGCGGGCTTGGTAGTTGGCGTTCTCGTTTAGTACGGCTCCCCACCCGTAGTCGCTCGAGTCGGCGTGCAACTAAGCGGTCTCGATGGGATTGTAGATTGACCGGCCGTTGTGTTGAGTGGGCACCGTACGCCACCACTCGAGGTCTCGTCGAAGTTGGTGGGTGAGGCGCACGCGTCCTCCCCAACCAGTTCGTGTAGCCAAGACGTTGTGGAGCTCGCGCAAAAAGAATCGCGCGGGAGCGGTGGCGAGGTAGAGAAACTGCGCTTTCCCCGCGAAGGCTGCTAGCTGACGTGCGGGCAGCCATCGAGCGTTCGACGCCGCTCGCCCGAGTAAAGACGAAGCGTGTTGCGCGAGGTGTAGCAGTTTTGCGGGTGGGGCGCGAAACTCGCCATTTCGGTGTAGCAGTTGCAAATCCACCGTTAAGCCCAAGTGGTCGCCGATCTGCGTTGGCGTCCACACGCCTTTCTTAGGGTTGCGTTGCAGGCCGAGGCTGTCTAGCAAGGCTTGGACGCGCTGTCGAAGTAGGAACGCGTCGTCGTAAGAATCCGCCAAGAAGAGGAAATCGTCCATGTAGGGGAGGAGTCGTGTACCTCACCATTTCGCGCTCCGGAGGAAGCGTTTGGACGGCCGGCGTGGGCCGGTCGGTGTAGATGCGGGGGTAGGAGGCGGTGGGCGGCGTAGGTGGTTCGTGAACACTTGCGTGAGCTTGCAAAAATAGTAAGCGGAGCCCGACCATCCCATGGGGAGGCACGCGAGGCGCCATAGGTGCCGCGGTATTTGACCGTGAAGTAATCTCGGTCTTCCTCCCGGATGCCAAGGGTGTAGTACCCATCGGCGAGGTCGAGTGAGACGAAGTAGTCCCCCGGCCGCGATAGGTGGCGCAGATGCTTGAGTGTCTCGCATGTCATGTTGAAGGTTGAGCAATAGCGGTTGAGTTCTCGAAGGTCGATAATCAAGCGCCATTGATTGCTTCCGAGTTTGGGCACCAAAAACATCCGGGAAACGTAGCGAGGGTTGTTTGAGCGCTCCCACGCGCCGCACGCCTCGAAGCGGGGGAGTTCCGAGTTGATAAACTCGAGTTGGGCAGGCGTGGCGTCTAGCATAGAGATGCCGTGGTTGAATGACTTGGGTCGTACGCCGTGCTTGAACTTGACGCGTACGCCGTGGCGGATCCAACTTAGGACTTGGCCGCTCGCGCCGATGCGCTCCCACTCCCGCCATTTTCGACGTACGCGGTGGCGCATGAAGGAAGATGTCAGGGAGCAGAAATCGGCGCGGCGGGCCACACCATCATTTATTGTTCGGGGGTCTAGCCGGGTCGGTCGGCTTGGGGAGGGGGGTGGCGCGGGCTGCAGCTGATGATGCTGCAGCGGCCTTTCGTTTGTCGGCGGCTGCTTTGCGGGCTCGAGCGTCGGGGGTTGTGGGTTTGTCCGGCGTGACTTTCGCGAAAGCGGCGCCGGCGGCGGCCTTGCTGGCGGCGTGTAGGCTGACTTCTAGCGTGCGGTCGACGAACGCTTGGCGTAGCGCGTCCAATGGGCCGGAGACCGCGGTAGGGCGTGGGCGACAGAAGCGCTCGTAGGCCAATTCGGCAAAGACGCGGTCCGCATCTGTGCTCGCTTGTCCGCCCTTGGTGAGGCGAAGGAAGCCCAATCGAGTACAGGCGGCCTCCTCCGTCGCTGTGTGGGTGCGATGACCCGCTCGGATGAGGGCAATCGCTGCCGCCTGCTCTGTCGGTAGAGGTGGGCCGTGCGATAGCGTGTCCAAAGCCTCGCCAATTGCCGCGTTGGCGCAACTGTCGAAGAAGGCATAGCACCCGATGTGTAGGTACTCGTCGTATGCCGCTTGGGTGCGTTTGTGGCTTAGAGCTCGGGCGGTGTCGTCCGTGAGAGTCCACAGACGTGGCTCCTCTACGTCGCGAGGGGGACGTTCGAGGCCGGCCGGGATGACTTCGCCGTAGTAGGCGAAGTCGACGAAATCAGACGCGGAGGGGTCGGGTTCGTCGTCAAGTAGGTCGATAGGTGGCTCAGGGGCCTCCTTACCACCCTCCGTCGCTGGGGTCGCGTCGGCGGGAATGGACTGATGTCGATCAGTAGGAGCAAGTGTAGCTGTCTTCTGTTGGAGCTGAGCGAGTAAGGAAGCGTTAGCCGCCAAAAACTGCTCAGTGATCCGTTGTTCCGATGCTAAAACTGCCGTACGAATCTGTTCGGCTGTGCGTTGTTCGATGGAAGTAGCGTGAGGGTCGGCCGCAGCGGCGGACGTAGACTGCTCAGGCTGCATGGTGCGGAACTGCGTAGCTGAACGAGGGGAAGTGTCGCGTGACGCTCGAGTGCGCATGGGACGATGGTAAACTGACACCCTACTCGACTACTAGAGTCGAGACTGCGTTCGCGCGAATCCTAGATTGGCTGAGCGCGAAAGCAGAGAGTGCCTAGGCTCGTGGCTAGCTACGGCTTATGAGGCACGGGCTAGCTAGAGCTGACCGTTGGAGAAGTCGTTGGTCGTTGGTTGCGTCTAACTGCTCGGGCAAGGTGGTTGCCCTGTAGGTGAGACGCGCCGCTATTAACGGTAACAGTAACCGCTAGAGTTACTGTTCCGTACACATGAAATTGGATATGCAAACCTCTAGATTCAAATCAATCTGACCATAAAATGTAATCGTGCGTATATGATTTACCTTACCACAAGTTTGCCAAAGTTGTCAGATTGCTTATATGTTTTCCAAAAGAACACCACAGGCAAGGCATGGGGGACGATTAGTGCATAATTATAGGGTTGGGTGGGTGGGTTCGCGCGAAGCGTAAATGGGCTGAGCGCGAAAGCACATAGTGCCATGCTCTTAGCTAGTTCCGGCTTATGAAGCAAGGGCTAGTTAGAGTTGACCGTTGGGGGAGTCATCTACTCGTTGGTTGCGCCCTACCGTCAATACAAGTCTATATTATGTCATGGAGGCACGACGCGCCATTACTAACGCTAACATTAAACCGCATGTGTCACTGTCCCGTACACATGAGAGTTGGGTTTGCAAAACTCTAGATCTAAAACCCTAAATCGGACCATCTACCATAGGGCACGTTTGCAAGTAACCTAAAGCCAAAGGCTTGCACAGCCTAGTCTTAGTGTAGGTGGGTGGAATGAGTGAGCCAGCCGAATTAACGCCAAGCAGCAAGATATGGGGACATGGATGGGTCGATGTTTTTTTCCTCGGTTGCGGAGTTGTTTTTCGCCCAGCCACCCATGTATTTGACGACGGGAAGGGGCACGCCCATGAAGCTAGCGGTGGAAGCGGCCCCTTTGCGCAGGCTATGCGATGTCCACTTGAAGCCGGATGGAGGGTAGTACGTCTCGAGGGCGCGGAGGGCTTGTTCTAGCAAGGATAAAAGTACTTTTGATTGTTGCTTTGCAAACGGTTCCACATGTGAGAAGCACCATATAGCAGCGGCGAGGGGGGGGGGTTGAAGCAGTTTGCGCAGAAGGCGGTACGTTGGTGGAGGTTATAGTCCAAAAGGTCGGCTGGCAGAGGTTGGCCGAGATTGAGACCGCCAAAATGAAAGTGGAAATGGAAATGATTTACAACAATACCAACAAACGCAGGCGCCCGCCGGCGGCGCAGCGGCGGCGGCCCCGGAGGGGGTGCGCTCGCAGGCCCGTCGGTATCCCCTCACCTCCCCATGGTGGGCGTTGGACACCCCGTAGCTGTGCTAGGCTTGGTACGGTAGGGGGATAAGAGGGCCGACAGGGCAATCCGCGCGATCCACAGGTATCGGGAAAGGCCATGTACATAGATTTTTTGAAAAATCTAAAAAATTATGTACGCTAACGGCGCCAAGATCTCCCGCTCGGCCCGTCCGATATGTTTTTTAAAGACTAGATACTACTGAGACACCGTCCCGTTTGGGGGGGTTGGGCCCTGCATTATCAAGAGTGTGTGCTGGAGAGGGGGGTACGGACGGATCAGCGGTGGGTTGGGGGTATTGGAGATGGCGGCGGAAAGCCGGGAACCACCGCTACGGTACGGCGCTCGCTCGACGTCGACAAGTATGTGGGTGGCGAGCCGGCCGAAAGGGGGCAGCAGGACAACAACACCGAGGAGGACTGTCGCGTCGGAAGGAGCGGCGAGGTCTGGCGGCGGGTTGATCCGAAGGATGAGCCGCCGCCGGAAAACCCGAAACGGGGGGTTTTAAAATTTTCCGCACACCCATGGCCTTTTTGGATCCGGCCATTGCGACCGTGCACAGCGCTACATTTATCCACTATCGCTACGCACACCTAACATTTAAGAGTGTGAGCCCGGGTCAACGCGGAGGCTCGCATTCGAGACAAGTGTGCGCGATGAACGCGCAAACGGTGGATGGAGGGTGCGATCGCTTACTGATTTTCCATACATATATCTGTGTACCAGCACAGACCAAAATCCGAGGAAATAGCCGGGAAAACCTTTTAGCACGGTGGCAAGAGCGCTAGCTTTTTCTGTTTAGCTGTCTCGGTCCCTCCCATCTGCCCTCGAGGTGACGGGGGACCCCGACTTACAAGAAAAGTTGCGACGGGAGGAGCGGCTACGACCTTGGGGCGGGGTTTACGGGATGCGACGGCGGAATCGACGAGCAACCGCGTGAGGAGGGGTTTTCCGCTAGCCTTTCCCCTCCTTTCTCCGGCAACACCGAAGTCACGCGGAAGCTAGATTTGGCTGGCCCGTCCACCCTCTCGAGCGCCGATCGGCCTAGGCCGGTCGGCACCCCGGTTCGGTGGGAGCGGGCCGTGCATCGTGAAGGTCGAGGTGCAGTTTCATTTTGCTTTTCTTGACAAGTGGATTTATTTTGTAGATATGCTTTTCTTGATTTAAAAATTATCTATGTTGTTACTACAAAGGCGGGGGGACTGTGTCAATTACTGCGGTAAGGCTAGGGATCGATGGTATGGTCGATATTTTACAAGCGCATTTCGTTACGATTTCGGGTATGTTTCGCATTCGAGGTCTCCGAAAACACCACGAAATGCTTCGACATTGTCCGGATGATATCATTGATCCCTAGCTTTACACTGCTGTTGATTACAGTTTTAACCTCCGAGGAACGTCGGCACACATTGCAGATAGGTGTGTGGATAGGTGTACGGTGTACCTAGTCGAAGGGTACCCGGCCCAATCATTCTCCTTGATGTCCTAGATGGTAGAGTACGGATGGCCGTTAGACAGCAGTCGGTATGGTTTGCCGATACTTGTAATACAATTTCAATTTCAATTTCAATACATGCAAACTGGACCGGCTCCTATCTAACGGCCATCAGTTGCTCAGCCATTTAGGTCACTTAAGAGCAAAGATTGGCCCGGGTATTCTTCGACGTACACCTATCGACACACCATTTGTAATATGTGCCGACGTTCCTCGGAGGTTAAAAACTGTAAGCAACCGCAGTATTTGCCACAGGCCCCCCGCCAAAGCAGTAACAACAGAAATACTTTTTTAATCAAAAAAAGAAGTCTACTGAAAAAAAGCATAGCCACTTGTCATAAATGCAAAATGAAGCTGCAACTCGACCTTCACGATACACGGCCCGCTCCAACTGAACCGGGGTGCCGACCGGCCTATGCCGATCGGCGCTCGAGAGGGGCGACGGGCCAGCCTAATCTACCTTCCTCCACAAAAGTCCGGACAAGATTTCGCACCTTCGCAAGTAGAAAATGTAACCATGCGTTGATTTTATTGACAAATATCTTGAAATCCCAGGCAATGCTTTTGCGCGCAAAATGGAATGCGCAAACAACTACGAGGGGCGAATTCGAACACTGCCGGGCTTGTGTACTTGGGGTTATCGCGCCCGCACCCGTGCGGCACGCTCTTTCAAACAGTCGCCGTGCTAGTTAGACGAAAAGAGTAACGGGCGCACAACGCCGCAATATGAACGTTGATGCGACGGTCGCGCAAATATAATGCATAGGCGACGGAGGGAGGAGGTGTTGGGCAGGCCGCTGTGGGGGAAACGCACAAAATCGCGTATGTAGACTTACCACCGATATGCGCACAACCCAAGGGCAAGCCGCTTTCGGCCACAATGTTCAAGCGATCATAACTTACTCATATATGGTTAAAACTTTACAACGGGTATCGTTGGACCCGTCTTTTCAATGCCCGTCGAACGCACCTACTCCAGAGTTCAAACACCCACAAATTGATTTGTTATGAACTATTTTAATTTACGAATTATTCCGGCAAAGCTGAGCCGCAGTGCCAAGCAACACCCATCGAATTTGGCTCACCTCTTGAGACGATTTGTGCGGGGTTTGTCGATATATGTTAACCAATTCTTCATTCCTATTGACCTCCGAGCCTAATTCCCGACGCGTGCCACGCGTGGGGCGGGTGTGGTTGGCACAAGCATAAACTCAAGCATTCCAAACACTACCGTCAACGTGATGCGGTCCTAACGGACAAGTCGGACCTCGCCCGTCCCCTAAGCTAATTGCCCTCGCATGTCTATGGTGTGCAGCGTTTATCCAAACCTGCGTCATTTGCGTTTTTGCTCGCTCGCTTACCAAAAACTCACCCGTACAAGCGGCGTCAACTTCCGTGCTATATTCACACACCCGCAAACCAAACCTCGCGCATTGAACACGGCACCCACGCCTCCAAACCCCCTCTAAAAAGCCCTCAAAAATACGGTTATGTGGAACACATAGTAATATGCAGCTTGGTATGAGCGCTTGAGCAATGCCCAAGCGGGGCGCTCAGAATGACGTGTGTAGTTCGGACAATTTCCCGGGAATTTATGGGCTCAATTCGACAAACTCCACCGACAACACCCGCTTTAAGCTGAGGTCTAACCACCCCGGATGGCGGCTTACTGCTTGCTTCTCGGCTCTCCTACAATTGGGTGGTACTCGGGTATCGTCGTGCTTGACGTGGTGAGAGGGGAGCGTGCTCTTGACCAGCATATGCTTAACATAATGCATGTCCGGAATTTTTTGTGGAGGAGTGTAGCTTCCGCGTGACTTCGATCTTGCCGGAGAAAGGAGGGGAGTGGCTAGCGGAAAAACCCTCCTCACGTGGTTGCTCGTCGATTCCGCCGTCGCATCCCGTAAACCCCGCCCCAGGGTCGTAGGCGCTCCTCCCGACGCGGCTTTTCCTCCTAGTCGAGGTCCACCGACACCTCGAGGGCAGGTGGGGGGCTAAACAGAAAAAGCTAGCACTCTTGCCGCCGCGCTGAAAAGTTTTCTCGGCCATTTCCCCGGTTTTTCTGTGATGGTACCCGGGTAGTTGTCTGGAAAATCAGCCAACGGCCGTACTTTCCACCACCGATCGCGCGTCCGTCGAGCACCCTTGTTTCGAGTGCGAGCCTCCGCGCTACCCGGGCTCGCACTCTCCAACCTTAGGTGTACATGTCGATAGTGGGTAGCGGTGGGGTAGGGCATAGTCGCCATTGCCGGATCTGCCGGATATGCCACGCAGCATGCGGAGGCCGAGGTTGTGGGGGTTGGTTTGCCGCGGAACCATCAATCAGCTGACATGTTGCATTGTAGACATCGAACGTATGTGTCATGAAGTGAAGGTAGTCAGTCCGGGACTGACTAAGGCGCTGCCCGAGCATGAGGTTGTCCAGCTGAAAGAGAGACACACACACACACACAGAGAGAGAGAGAGAGAGAGAGAGAGAGAGAGAGAGAGAGAGAGAGAGAGAGAGAGAGAGAAAGAGAGAGAGAGAGAGAGAGACAGAGAGAGAGAGAGAGAGAGAGAGAGAGAGAGAGAGAGAGAGAGAGAGAGAGAGAGAGAGAGAGAGAGAGAGAGAGAGAGAGAGAGAGAGAGAGA
Organism: Tetraselmis chui; assembly: GCA_026401115.1. NCBI lineage: Eukaryota > Viridiplantae > Chlorophyta > Chlorodendrophyceae > Chlorodendrales > Chlorodendraceae > Tetraselmis > Tetraselmis chui. The sequence goes on from JAPMLY010001210.1 coordinate 48,939, forward strand.
GAGAGAGAGAGAGAGAGAGAGAGAGAGAGAGAGAGAGAGAGAGAGAGAGAGAGAGAGAGAGAGAGAGAGAGAGAGAGAGAGAGAGAGAGAGAGAGAGAGAGAGAGAGAGAGAGAGAGAGAGAGAGAGAGAGAGAGAGAGAGAGAGAGAGAGAGAGAGAGAGAGAGAGAGAGCGAAGGACATCCAATTCAGTCTTTCACACAAGATCTCCTAGGCTGCAATGGCGCAGTTGGGGCGTGCAGCTGACACGCACTTCATGGCATGGACAACGCGCTTGCTGTCGTTGGCGGCATGGAGCAAGAGTGTTTATGCGTAGTGTTGGGCATGCTCATCCAGCCAGGCGCCCGACTCGCGGATGGCTAGCTGGGGGATGAGGTACGTAGCTTTGCGTGAGAGGAAGTTGAGGATGTTCCTCTTTTCTTCCACAATCTGTCGATGTCGGCTGTGTCGGCCCAAAGGCGCCCCTCTGGTCGACCATCGACTTCCTCTGGTAGTCTTTCTCCTGCTCGGTTAGACATCCTCGTCTCGTCTATCTGTTCTAGGGCTCCAAAACCACGTGTGAGGTGCTACTTTGATTAGGCTAAGTTGGCAACCTTAGACTAATAGTAGAACCTAATCTCCGGATCTAATTATACAACGTAGAGAGAATCAATAAGATTGTCTTAGGAACATGGTTTCTTACAATCTAGGTGTGGCGTAAATCTGGTCTGTACCGGTCGGAGTCTCTCTCCCATGGCCAGTAAGTCCCCGCCTTAAATATCCACGCCTCAAGTGTTCTAGAAAAAACCTTAGAACTGTTGTAAGTAATACCGCATACGTATTAGTTGCAGATAGCTACTGTAAGCTATTCTAGATATGATTAGTACATGTCTAGATCGGACATACCGATAAACTGTTTGACTCGGTACAGAGATGTCGCTAGGCTACAGCTCTCACACTTCTGTTGTCCCGACACCACGCCTGTAGGCTGGTTGTCGCCGTAACTGTTCCGTTTGCGGGACTGTGACTGTAACTACGTTTGCGTACGTTATCTTCCACACTAACTGTGTTTGCATGGTTCAATAGGTTATGGGCCCCCGCCTCACGTCACTCACGCGCGACAACCTGGTTCGGCGAGCTGCGATCGACAGCTCTCCCGCAGAAGGCAAGTTTCTATAGACACCTAGTACTTTCAACCTGTAGTCGGCGGTATCGCCAGTATAAACTGCGATTTTTAAAACCCGCCACCACCCTCTTAAGTCAGCCACCCGCCGGAGATAGCCAGCCACCCACACCGACGCACTCGTCGTGTGTGGACAGGGTGCACACAGGTCCAAGCTGGAGAACGGGGGGGTGCACTGTCGGGTGAATACGCATCCACAGGTCGCACGCCAGCCGTAGCTTACCTTTTATTTTTATTTTTATACTAGCCTCGCGCATCAGCCACCAGCGCAGCGCTCCACCTGTCCTGGCCTTGGCCTCGACTTGTGCCCCACACTGGGTGGAGGATACAGAAAAGGTGCTCTGAGACACCCCGGGGCTACAGGCCGAGGGGTCGGCGGGCATCAGGCCGTCTCTTAGCATACTGCTGTTAGGCACGAGTCCGGCTAGCGGTTTTTACCGCTGCCTGTTTTTCTTCCAGCTCTTTCTTTTTTGCCCTCTGTCGAAATGGCGCAGAAAAACCCGCCTGTTTCACCTGTTGGTTCCCCTGAGTCAGGCTCTCAGCAGAGCACTGTCCATACTACCCAGGGTGTTCTCGAGCTGCTACGTGTGCAACTGACGCGCCTTGACGCGTATCTCGACTCGCAGTCGGCCGCCATTGCTGCGGGTGCTATATCGCACCCCCCTGTAGCTCAGCGCCGCCACGATGCTCACCTCGCACACTTTCCGGACGGCCACCACGTGCACACCCTCCCCCTCGAACACCCCCCGGATACTCTCGCGCTGATCTTTGCACAAGTGGCGCGCTTGACAGCTCGTTTCGACTTGCAGTCGGCCGCGGGTGCTGTTGCTGCTGCGGGTGCTAATCCGCACCCCCCTGTCGCTCAGCGCCGCCACGTCGCTCACCTCGCACACTTTCCGGAGGGCCACCACGTGCACGACCTCCCCCTCGAACACCCCCCGGATCCCCTCGTCCTGCTCTTTGCGCAAGTGGCACACTTGACAGCTCGTTTCGACTCGCTGTCGGCCGAGGATGCTGTTGTTGCTGCGAGTACTCTTCCGCACCCCGCCGTCGCACAGCGCCGCCTCGATGCGCACCGCGAGCCCTCGCGCCCCAAACTCGTAGGTGAACACTTGCAACCCCCCCCATACCCCCCCGCTGATTCTGCCCTACACGACATCGCAGTCAAACAACCCCCGCCACACCCTCCCTACCCCCCCGTTGGATATGCCCCTCACCACCCCATACCTCTCATCCCGGAGGCGCCCTTTCACGGCGTCCCCCCCTCCCGTGACCACCCGAATTCGTACGCCCCGCCGTCCCCAATGGCTGGCCGCTCTCCATTTCCGGGTGGCCCACCTCTACCCTTCCATGGACATCACTCTTCCCAAGCCAAGCGTGGCGACCACACCTCCCGTGGCCGTCGTCGCCCCACCGTTGACCCCATAGTCATCGGGCGACCGACACACGCAACCCCCGACTTTGACCCAGACGTCCACCCCCGTCTCTTGGGCAGCTCCCACTACGCCCCCGTCTGCACGCGCCCCGCTGTCTCCCCGGTCTTGCGCATCCTTGGCTCCGCCCAAGCCTCACCCACAGAGGCACATTGGCGCACTCTGCAAAAGGTCGTCCGCTCCCTTCATGGCACCATTCACATGCGCCTGACGTTGGGGGGGGGCCTGGACCACAGCCTCCAACTCACAGGCTTTGCCGACGCTGCCATGCTCACCAAACTCCTCCCAAGACATGCACTTGCAAGACACCGAAGTGCGATCATTGGAGGACAAGACCCAATGCAACGCTTCATCCCGTAGCTACCTGCAGGGGGAGTGTTGTAAGTAATACCGCATACGTATTAGTTGCAGATAGCTACTGTAAGCTATTCTAGATATGATTAGTACATGTCTAGATCGGACATACCGATAAACTGTTTGACTCGGTACAGAGATGTCGCTAGGCTACAGCTCTCACACTTCTGTTGTCCCGACACCACGCCTGTAGGCTGGTTGTCGCCGTAACTGTTCCGTTTGCGGGACTGTGACTGTAACTACGTTTGCGTACGTTATCTTCCACACTAACTGTGTTTGCATGGTTCAATAAGAACCCGTAGCTTGTGCTGCCTGCTAACTAAACCAAACTATTACTAGCAATAAATATTATCTGAGATTATCTTTACCGTCTTATCTAACCTTATCCCACAAGCTCATAGAACTATCTAAAAGCGAACTATATATAGAAGAGATACTGGTGGTAGCTCTGTACTCTCCGGGAAACTACGGCGATACAATGGTACTGCCGTGATGACAATAAAAGAGTCGCAGAATATCGCTAGGATACAGGTACTAGTTTACATATCCCTCCGTAGGGCTTCTAATGGACACATGTGTACGCTAGACTCCGGAGGAGTCTTGGCCCTCCACCTATAGGTGTTCGCTATAGGTGTTCGCCGCTCAGTCGCGATGCGATGCGATGGGTTCATATACACAATATGTTCCTATCGGGTACCGACTTTTGGCGGTACTTGGATAAGGCGTACACCTCCGTTCCGGGAAGCGGCGGTTCTATCCCCCTTCATGCCATTCCGTGTGTACATGGATTAACAGGTTATGGGCCCTCCGCGTTTACGTGGGGTTTACTAGGGCACCGGCCGGAGTTTGTCCATTAAGGGGGAGTGTTTACATATCCCTCCGTAGGGCTTCTAATGGACACATGTGTACGCTAGACTCCGGGGGAGTCTTGGCCCTCCACCTATAGGTGTTCGCTATAGGTGTTCGCCGCTCAGTCGCGATGCGATGCGATGGGTTCATATACACAAAATGTTCCTATCGGGTACCGACTTTTGGCGGTACTTGGATAAGGCGTACACCTCCGTTCCGGGAAGCGGCGGTTCTATCCCCCTTCATGCCATTCCGTGTGTACATGGATTAACAATACTATCTAGAGGAAATATTCCATGTCACATACTAGCACTTAGATAAATCGGCAAGGACAGGACAAGAGCCGTGTTCTAAAATACATGACCGCTACATTGGACAATTTTTCATTACGGTTGCGTTTCGGCTTAAGCTACCCCCTAGAGTACGGATCCATGATGTTATCCACGCTAATTTATTAGAAGAGTGGAGCTCAGACACATAACATGCCCATAGTGCACAGTGAATTTCGATTGTGCACGACGCGAAGCGATTTGAGGTCGACCGACTACTCGACGTGGCCTTCAACTCCAACGGCACTCATGCAATTTTGTTCAAAATTCATCGGGCGGCACCTTTCCACGTGCCTAGTGAAGATACTTGGGAGCCGATACGAGGAGTCGACCACTTGGACGTCTTTTCCGATGTTTTCCGGTCGGATGCCCATCGAGACTTTTTTGCGACCAATGATTTCGTCAAATTTCACAACCGTTGTCTTGCAAGAACCACGAAGACACTAAGATCTTGAGTCATTGAGTGTTGCACAACGAGGGCGCTGGTGCTCAAGGAGGGGAGAGTGACATATCCTAGCCCATTTGTCTAAGTGCTAGCATCTTACCAAATTATTTTTCTCCAATTGGTACATGTATCATTGCGACATTTAGTGAATCTTTTATTGTCATCACGGCATGACCATGTTGTATCGCCGTATTTTGCCCTAGTCGCTAGTATGTCTTCTACATAGTTCGATTAAATATAGTTGGGCTTGTGCGATTATATTAGATACAAACGGTAAAAGATAAGGGCTTCTGCGATTATATTCTGCGATTATATTCTGCGATTATATTAGATAAGACGGTAAAGATAATCCCGTATGATATGTATCGCTTGTAATAGTTCGGTTTAGTTAGCAAGGAGCACAAGCTACTGGTTCTAAGGCTGTTTTTGGAACACATGAGGCGTGGATATTTTAAGACGAGAGGACTAAAAGGCATGGAGAGAGAACTTAGCCCGGTACACACCAAAATTACGCTGCATTTGATCAAGATCCCCGGTTTACGAGTGAGTTCTGGCAAACCATATTTAGGGCTTTTGGCACCAAGCTTAAAATTTCGACGAGCTACCATCCCCAAACAAATGGCCAGACACAACGAGTGAATCATACGTGGGAGCAAGTCATACGTTGTTACATGCACCCCTTGCACGATGATTGGGCTTAGCACCTAACTATCGCGGAGTTTGCGATCAACGCAGCGGTTTCTACGGCGACGACTATGTCTCCATTCAAGGAAACAATGGGATTCGAGCCGACATCTCCAACAACGGCTACATTTGACGACAACGAGCCATGCCGTAAATCTTTACCGGAGCAAGTAAAGATTCTGGTCGAAATGCACGGATTTGCCCACGATTGCGTCAAGGCAGCTCAAGCGCATGTGCAAGAATATGCAAATCGGCACCGGTTACCACTACCTTTTAGATTTGGCGACAAGGTTAAGCTCAAGGCGGCGAATCGATTATTCATACAAGAGCAATGTTCTAAACTATCTAAATTAGCTTATTACAATAGCTATCGGCAACTAATGACTAGTGAGTATTACTTATACAAAATACACTAGTTGCATCTCCAAGTGTTGTGGCATGGAGTGGGGCTTCATTGGGAGTGGACGGCGAAGTGCGGGCAAGTGTTGCATGCAGTCATGGGAATTGGTTGATGTTAGGTATACACCAAGACTTAGCCCAATACAAGCAATACAACTTTACACATAACCCAACAAACACACCATTTGTGAACATGGCATCAACCTTAGTGTATCAATCCTATCTCATATGAATGCACAAGCTACATTCCTTCAGTGACAACAACCATCCTAGCTACGGTCCAAAGAAATCCGTATCACCTTAGATACTTTTGTATCATGCCTATGCTCAGCCAGCCACATGCGTATAAAACCTTGGACCAATCCTTAGCTTTGTATCTTTTCCATAGCCAGCAACAATTTCCATTGTGTTTGCCAAAAAATGTTGCATTTACTTACATAGTTACTAGATCTATTACTAGTTTCGGAATACCTTTCGGTTTAGGCATGGCCACCTAACTCCTCCAACTTCTACCCTCTTGTGATGAAAAAAATCGACTTCAAGTCGCGCTCCATTTCACTATGCCGACCACTCGTGCCTTTCCTTCGGCTTCCGCTCCTTCAGAGAACGCTCTAGCGCCATATGATGCTCAGGCGACTCAAACAACCCCTATCGTTGACGATCACCCCATGGTCCCATACTCCCATGGACGTCGACCTTACTGTTACTCAACTCACAACGGTCAACGCGATTAACATCCAACTCCTAAAGATGTCGACATCCCCTCCATCAACCGACATACCGCGCGACGACCAACATGCGACCCACAAGATATCGCGGCTACTAATCGGCACATCATCATCCTCGACGAAAAGTTGGAGGACAAGATAGGGAATCTACATCAAGAAACCTCCATCTTCAGCCAAATCGTTGTGGACTCCGCCGCTCACGCTCGCTACAAGACTTCCTCAAGGAGCACCCTTTAATACAACGAGAAATCATTCCCGGTGTCCGCGTTACCACTCGTTTCGCTTCATATCAAGATTTGCGCGCGGCACTACTACCTAGATTCAACGACGGCTCTCGCCTATGTCAGCTCGTACTTGACTACGCGAAACATCTCACCACTTATAATCCTTCTCACAAACATATGACTGCTAACAATCTCGACATGTCGAATTGAATCGCATGCGCTTTCAACGTGATGCCATTGGCATACAAATTCAATGAATATGCTGTCGTTGCTATGGTCGTTTTCAAGCCCAAACTGGCCCGGTGAAAGGGAAGTGCAAGGAAAGTGCTTCTATTATGGGCGAGTCGCTTAACACTTTCCTAATCTCCAATCGCCATCTTGAGGCTACCGACCATCTTCACACTACTACTTCCCTCAAGCGCAAGACCTCCTACTACACCAATTATCCCTCGATACTGTTGGACGTGGTATGCACGGTTCGATAGGGAAGATACTGTAACGTGATGGTTACAGGTACGCTACACGACCAGCCTTGGGTGGCGGCTGGTGTCGAGACAAGAGTGTGTTTCAGCTGTCGCTGTCAGCTGTCTGTACGCTAGTTTGTGATATCGCGCTCAGACACTCTAGGTGATGTCCTGTACATAAGGACTTCTATCAGAGCATACATTAGCTCTCTGTAACTAATCTGCATTAGGAATTACTTACAACACTCCCCCTCAAGATAGCTAAGGTGTGTCTTGTGACCAGATGGAAGTGATTACAGAATTCCTTCTACAAAGTGTGTCGTTGCATGGGTCCAGATGTCCCCAGAATGGCGCTCCTGTGTTTCACGAGTGCAGGTCCAGGTAGTGGCTTGGTCAGCATGTCAGCGACCATGTCACCGGTGGGTAGGTACCGTAGTTTGACGGTCCCCAGCTGTACGTGGTCCTTCACGAAATGATACTTCAGGTCGATGTGCTTGGTCTTCTCGCTCACCAGTGCATTCTGCGAATAGGCGATGCAGCTCTGGTTGTCTTCCCAGATTGTGGTCGTCCCGCTGACAGGTCGACTGAAGATCTCCGACAACATCTGTCGAATATGGATGGCCTCCTTAGTCGCGTCCGCTGCTGAGTAGTACTCAGCCTCGCATGTTGACTGTGCGACGCAGGACTGCTTTCTAGACTTGTAGCTGACTGCACCTCTGCCCAGTGTAAAAACAAATCCCGATCGTGACCGGCGTGTCACACTGTCATTGCCCCAGTCTGCATCAGCGAAGCCTGTAAGTTGGAGAGTGTTGTCCTCACCCCCCCCCAACGTCAGGCTCATGGCTGGAGACCCTTTAAGATAGCGCAACACTTTCTTAAGGGCCTGCATGTGGGCTACTGTAGGGTTCGCTTGCGCAGAGCCCAGAATGCTGAGCGCGGTCGAAATGTCCGGGCGAGTGCATACAGCGGCATATTGCAAACTGCCGAGCAGACTCGGGTAAACGTCCCGGTCCGCGCCTGTGAGGGGTACAGCCGTCTGCTTGGAGAGCGCAGCCAAAAAACCGGGGTCCATCGGGAGACACGAGGGTTTGCAGTCCACCATGTCATGTTTTTCAAGCAGCTCGCGCACGTATTTGCCTTGATCGAGGCTGATGGTGCGCGCCGCTCTGTCCCTGGTGATGTGCATGCCGATGATGTCGGACAGGTCACCCTGATCCTTGATGTCAAATCGGGATCGCACCAGCGCGGTGAAGGCCACCCGCCAGGCGGTGTTGTTGCACGCCACAGGAATGTCATCCACGTAGAGGGCAATCATGGCGAAGACGCCGTCGGCCTCAAAGATGTAGATGCATGGGTCAGAGATCAGCTGGCGCCAGCCTTGAGAGACTAGCCAGTCGCGAAGCAGCTCGTTAAACTCCCTGGGGGACTGCTTCAAGCCGTATAGGCACCGGCGGAGGTGACAGACATTGGTGGTACCGTCATCGAACCCCAGGGGCTGTCTGATGTAGACATCCTCCTTGATGGGTGCGTACAGAAACGCCGTGTCGATGTCGAGACCGCCCAGGTCGAGGTCACGAGCAGCGGCAATACTGAAGAAGACGCGGAGGCTAGCTAGTCGGATGACGGGTGAGAACGTCTCCGTGTAGTCAATCCCCTCGCGCTGGCTGCAGCCTTTTGCGACAAATCGTGCCTTGTATCGAGAAACAGCACCAGATGCGTCTGTTTTAGCCTTGTAGACCCACATGCTGTTGACCACGCGGCGTCCAGCGGGCAGGGGAACGAGATCCCACGTCTGGTTGGACGTCAGAGAGTTGAATTCCACCTGCATGGCTGTCTGCCATTCCGCGGACTGTGGACTAACCAAGGCATCCTTGTAGGATGTGGGTTCAACACAGACGCTTGCGGACACCATAGCGACATCACTCACAGGTCCTTCAGAGTACCTGTGACGTGGCTGAGCTGTCATCATGGAGAAGTCAGGGAGTGGAAAAATGTCGTCCATGTGGTCGGACAGGTCGTGCTCACACGAGTCAGTGACACACACGCGCGGCACAGTAGAGACATGGGCAACATACTCCCCATAGCGAGTAGGCGGTCCGCGAGGGCGAGCGGGTCTGTCGACCTCCTCCACACACCCTGTGTCATCTGTGTCCAGGGTCAGATCTGGGAGTGGGTGACTTTCAGGGGAAATGGGGAGAGGCTCTGTGTCTGCACACACATCAATCGACGAGGCGACAGGGTGGGATGTCCCGAACCCGGGCACAGTCTCTTCAAACTTGACGTGAACAGACGTGGTGATGCGCCTGGTCGCGGGGTTGTAGATACGATACCCTGGGGAGTTATGAGAGTACCCCACCAGCACACCTCGGAACGCTTTCAGGCCAAGTTTCCGTCTGAGGTTATCAGGGACCTTGGCAAATGCTGCACATCCGAACACGCGAAATACTGACGCGTCAGGGACTGCGCCTGTGAGAATGGTGACAGGGACCCCCCCAGACGGGCCAACAGCCCGACTGTAAGTACGGTTACGGAGGTGGACCACAGTGCTGATCGCGCATGACCACATGCTGTTAGGCACAGACATGGCGTGAAGCATTGAGGACGCGCAGTCACGCAGTGTGCGCCACGGGCGTTCTGCTTTCCCAAGCATGTGATGTGCATAGGGCGCCGAGAATTGAGTGCTGAAACCCAATCTCGCGCACATGAGCTGCGTGTTCGCGGCCTCAAAAACCGAGTCTGAGTCGAATTTCAGAAACGGTGCAAATGCATGGAGGTGTGAGTGATAACGGGCATGAGTATGCCGCGCGTCCAGGAGGATGGTCTCCAGTTTCGCGCACGTCTCATCCTTAGACTTCAGAAACCGCACCCACATGAAGTTAGTGTGGTGGTCGATGACCAGCAGGCAATACCGCAGGCCGTAGGGGGAGGGTACACTGACAGGACCCCACAGATCACACGACATGTGTTGAAGCGGGGCGGCTGGCTTCTGAGATGCTGTGCGATTTTTTGGCGCAGACGTGGCTTTGTTCAGATTGCAAGACTCACAGGCGAGATCTTTTACAGAACTAGGCATAACCGGTACAGACACCGTGTTATGAGAATGCTGAGCCTGCAGGCTCTGCATGTTCAGGTGCCCCATTCTACTGTGCCACAAAGCAGCGTCGCACTCAGCAGCAAGTGCGACAGAGTTCTGGCTACGACTGTCTACGGTGGGCGAGGACATCCCCGCACAGGCATGCGACCTCGGGAGGAGGTACAGTCCGTTCCCCGACGGGATTAGCATCCCCATTCCTGTGGTCACACGCACAGTGCCAGAGTCAGTGTCTGTAGGGAAAGAAAACGCACACCCTGAGTGTTGCTGCATCCAGCTGACACTCAGGAGACGACTGATACGTTGCGCTGATCGAGAGGACAAGTCAGGGGTGTACAGGGCATGAGCGAGCCGAAAGACTGTTCGACCGGAGGTCAGGCAAATGGGGATGCGGACTTTTCCACTGCCCTGGACCGTGACACCAACACCACCAACTGTGCTGCGGCGGGAGGATGGATGAAATTCCGAAAAATCCGACCGAAATGACGTCAAGTTAACGGAGCAGGCAGAGTCAACTACCCAGTACTCAGACAGGTCGGCAACACGAGATGCAGCAGACGTGAATGCAACTGAGGCAAAGGACGTACTGACCTCAGTGTCGTCATACTCGTCTTGCATGTCGTATTCCAGTGCGTCCTCAGCGGGAGCATGTCCCTCAGATGCTTCAGCAGCAGAAAGGTGGCTGAGGTGTGCAGTGGGGGGAGGCTGGTCCGCGTATCTCTCGGCAATCTGTTTGCGCTTGGCCAGTGTCCAGCGGAGGACATCAGCATCCGGCGCTTTGCAGGTCGACCAGACATGGTTTGGGTCTCCGCAGGCCCCGCACTTCATTGCGAACTTGGACTTCTTTTTGTCCGCGGTCCATCCCCCACCGCCACGGCCACCCTGCCGTTTGCGATCCGCAAGGAAGGCATTGACCGCAGGCCCGGAATCAGCAGTGTCCCCCTTGTTGGAGACATCTGCATCAAGATTTTGAGCCTGGTGGATAATGCTCCCCATCACTTTGTCGGCAGACAGGATGAAGTCGGTGTCAAAGGCATTAATCACACACTGTTTGGCTTGGCCATACTGCCCAACGTTCGACAGACCGCGAATCATGACCAGAGCGAGGACGTGGGGGTGAATGGCTGCAGAGCCATCTTTCAGCTGCATGCACTCGTTCAGCTCATCGAAGCACTGCTTCACAGCGTGGACGTATGCCGAGACTGATTGACCAGAGGCCTGACGAACCATCATGCGGTCCAGGAGCGACAGCGTGCGTGAAATGGACTGCGCGTCCAGTCTCTCGCACAACACTTCCCATGCGGCTGTCCCGCAGTCGAGTCGTCCAGCGGGGACCCCCGCGATGGCTTGTGCAGCTGGCTTGTTCTGGCGGCAGCACTGAACGAGCATCGCGTGCGCGAACCGCTGAGCGACTGGATTCAGAGGCACGCCAGAAGAGGAAAGAGCAAGTTGAGGGATCAGTGCAGCCCCCTTAATCGAAAGGAACGACAGGAAGTCGCGCTTCCAGGTCTTGAATTCACCCGTCCTCGGCATAAGCGGAGCGTCCATGCGAAAAGACCGGGAAAAAGAGTCACCATCGAAGTTGGTGGCCCAGTCTGCTGTCATCGCAACGAACTCCGGGTCGATCGTGGGCCTGCGGCTGGCGCTGCTGTGGAGTGGGTACTCGTGTACTGGAGTGGGCACGGGGTCGCTAGCAGGCCGGTACTGGTTGGGCACAGGTTGGAACGGCGCCGTGTCGATAGGCACCGGGTGATCGCGCAGTGCGTCCCGACGGAGAAGCTCCGACTGCGTCCGGTCCTGGTCGTCCATTCTGGCGTGGAGCAGCTGTAGCTGTTCCATCACCGGTCGAATGCTGTCGCCGGCTGAGTCGGCCAACGGAGTGTCGCACGTGCCGGAGTCGACACCCGAGTCGGCGGCCGATGCGGTAGGTGCCGGCTTTGATTTTGGCGCCATCGTAAAAGGGTCGAGTACCCAACCGGACAATGGAAAAAATCCACTAGCGGTAACTGTGCCTAACGACGGTATACAAAGAGACGGCCTGATGCCCGCCGACCCGTCGGCCTGTTGCCCCGGGGTGTCTCAATGCACCTTTTTCGTATCCTCCACCCAGTGTGGGGCACAGTGACAGCCGAGGCAAGAACAGGCAGGTGTATATGTCCGCTGCTCTACGTTACGGCTGAAGCTGTCGTGCACCCTGTGTATGAGTATTCACCCTCACAATGCTCCCCCCTTCCCCACTCCAGCTTGGACCTGTATGCACCTTGTCCACACAAGCGAGTGCGCTTGTGTGGTTGGCTAGGTCGTCGTGGCGTAGAGTAGAGTAGGTGGTAGCGGGGCTGTTCCGTAGAGTAGTGTTTGAGAAAGTGGAAATAAATATACAGAGTAAAGTATGATTATTCGAAAAAAAAAATGGCTTTGCCTTCGGGCGAGTGTCCAAGTTGCACGCCGAAAGGCACTGTCGTCTCGCGTAACCTTCAGGTGGAGGGCTCCATAACCTGTTGGACGTGGTATGCACGGTTCGATAGGGAAGATACTGTAACGTGATGGTTACAGGTACGCTACACGACAAGCCTTGGGTGGCGGCTGGTGTCGAGACAAGAGTGTGTTTCAGCTGTCGCTGTCAGCTGTCTGTACGCTAGTTTGTGATATCGCGCTCAGACACTCTAGGTGATGTCCTGTACATAAGGACTTCTATCAGAGCATACATTAGCTCTCTGTAACTAATCTGCATTAGGAATTACTTACAACAGATACCTCAAAATCGCACCCGCCCCTCTGTTATACCCGGTGCCACCATATGGAAACGAGTCACTAACCGCGAACAATTTACTTCTCCCATGCCATGCCCTCCTCGCCCAAGCCCTAGCCCCAATCAACCTCGCCCTAGCTATCTCCCCTACCTTGGCCGTTATGACGGCTGCAACCAAATGGGACACCCCATTGTGCTCTTCCCAACAACATCGGACGCTAACAAATCTGTAGGGCGCAACAAAGTTTCAGGTAACAAGTATTTCGTTCGTAGATATACTTATTTTCCCTTACGACGTTTTTTGGAGGATGTGCGGCGAGAATTTCTACAACGTCTTTTTGTTGCTCTACATGGTATTTTGGGTTCCTATCTTCGTGATGCTATGCTTGAGGCCAATGCCGAAGTTGTGGCATGCCTCCATGTTCCTCGGGCTTAGGCATGTGTGTGAGGGGGTATTCCTAATTATGCCCCCCCCTTTTTGCTTGGTGGTTTCCATTGCGTCTTCGTGTAAGGAATTATGTTTAGGCGCCTTCGCAAACGCAGCAGAAAATGCGGGACGAGATTAGAATCCGCTAGCATGTACAAAAACGTGCTAAAACCGTTAAATTTCATCGCCCCCCACGCTGTCAAAATACCTTTATTTTGCACCTATATTTGGATAATGTGGGACGACATTAAAACGCTCACGGGTACTGTTTACATATCCCTCCGTAGGGCTACTAATGGACTCATCTGTACGCTAGACTCCGGGGGAGTCTTGGCCCTCCACCTATAGGTGTTCGCTATAGGTGTTCGCAGCTCATTCGGGATGCGATGCGATGGGTTCATATGCACAATATGTTCCTATCGGGTACCGACTTTTGGCGGTACTTGGATAAGGCGTACATCTCCGTTCCGGGAAGCGGCGGTTCTAACACCCTTCATGCCATTCCGTGTGTACATGGATTAACAGGTTATGGGCCCTCCGCGTTTACTGCGGGGTTTACTAGGGCACCGGCCGAAGTTCATGGGATGATGTCCATTAAGGGGGAGTGTTTACATATCCCTCCGTAGGGCTTCTAATGGACACATCTGTACGCTAGACTCTGGGGGAGTCATGGCCCTCCACCTATAGGTGTTCGCTATAGGTGTTCGCAGCTCATTCGGGATGCGATGCGATGGGTTCACATGCACAAAATGTTCCTATCGGGTACCGACTTTTGGCGGTACTTGGATAAGGCGTACAACTCCGTTCCGGGAAGCGGCGGTTCTAACCCCCTTCATGCCATTCCGTGTGTACATGGATTAACATGTACATGCCGCGTGATGGCGGCCGGAGAAGGGCAATTTCGATGCTTCGATAAGTCGAAACCACACCACTTTCCTAGTCTACGATCGTATGGTATCTGGTAACAATGGATTTGCGCGGGACAAGCACGGTCTGCACTAGTTTAAAGTCTAAACCAACAAGATCAACGGTATCAAAAGCTTCCCCGTTAGGCGGACTCGCCGCCGCATGGTGCGCACATGTTAGTGCATGGGTTCCCCCGCCAACACCCTTGACTCCTTCTACCTCCGCCACATCTGCGGCTGAATGAAACTTCGGGGTTGGGGAGGTTGTTGGAGTCACTCACGATGCTCCCATGGGAGGCTCGGGGGTTGATGTTCGGGGTGGTGGTCTCTCTACCCCCGCTATTGCTCTCGCTTCATCGCTTTTCACTTTTCAACTCCAAGGTGCGTCCACCGCCTGAAAGGCGCCTCATTGCGTTCCCAAGCATGCCGAGCATCCCAAAATAAGGCGGCTCTATCATTGTGCTAGCTTTGGGTAACACATAGAGCGACAAAGCGCGCGATGACCTCTAACAAAAAACTCAAGCGAGCATCTTGCGGAAGGTTCCAACGGAAGACAACATGATATACTAGTTTCTATCCTACACCTAGAGGACTAGAGAGCCGATTTTGGCCGATTTCACTTTGTCTTGCGACTCAAAAATAGGACGGAATGGTACGCACTGAAAAGCAAAAGCAAGTAGGCCGAAATTGCTAATTTGTACGTTTTTGTACAGGTTGGCATTTTATTCATCCGTCCTTTGTCTCGTCCTACGTTTGCGAAAGGCGGACAGGCATTCGAGTTTAACATCTCATCTTTCGCGGATGGTGGCAAAGTTCACCTAAGAACCGGCCTTACAATGTGTACATGTAACACATTTGAAAACCGGGGATAGTTGAGCGGTGTAATACCATCCCCGGGTCCGAACCCGCGTCACTAGTGAGCATGAGAAGTATCGTTTGGAATTACACAGCTTAACATATCATCTTTCGCGGATGGTGTCCAAGTTCACTAAAGAGCCGGCCTTAAACGGTGTACAGGTAGGAGACAAGCAGGGAGGAAAACCCTAACTACCCGGCACATACCTGGTACTCACCGGCTATTTCAGTCCTGTTTTTGTAATAAAATGACATAAATAGTGCGCCCCCAGCGATAATGCACTTGCTGGGGGCGCAAAAATAAAATAAAATGCATATAGAATTATTGCTATTTTGTGCCATGCAGTGTACATTCTGCTTAACATCTCATCTTTCGCGGATGTACATTCTGCTCGCGCCATTTAATTCGCAAATAAAGTACCCGTACAAGTAAATTCTGCCACTTCATGTCTCACGTGCTACCTGATATCTCTGCCAGCTGCTGCTCGTGCCTTGCAATGGACGACGCGTGGTTGCCAGGGAGGCAGGCCACTGTACGTCGGTAATCGATGCAGTACTTAGCTACCTCCCCTGGTACTGTAGCTATTCCTTTATCTACGGGAGCAGCATTCCCGAGTTTCTGATCCCAAGCCAGAACATCACTTTTTCCCCCACCTGCCACTGAGTTTTATTACAGGATGGTGGCGTTGAGTGGCTCCCGCTTGTATAATTTACAGTGCTGCTTCGAGCCATCCACCGCCCTTCATCAAGTGAGGATTCTATCTTTGTGCTAGATTACAATAAGAACAACATGAGCACCGACATGGGAAAAAGGGAGGGTCTACAAAGCAGGGGGAGGCTCCGCTTGCCAAAAGTGTTGATCTCTTACATTTTTTGCTCGCAAGGGGCCCAGGGCCCGGTACTGACGGAATGTTATGCTGCTTGGTAGGGGTTGGCGGTTTCGTCTGGTCGCCGTCTACCTTCAGGAGCAGATGGTTAACAAGATTATACAAGTTTTCAAACTGCGCTGCATATGGTGGCGCTCGGATGTCCCCGCTATTGTCCCCCGTCGGGTACATGTGTTCTGGTAGATTGTCTGCCATAGTTGCCGTGTGAATTGTTTTCGATAGTAGCACACCGTGTGCTAGTAGAGATCAGTCACCTTACTATATTGCTAGAGATGCCGTTGCGTGAGCTGTGCTCGCGCAAAGGCAGAAGGTGGACGACCTCTGTGTGTCGGCGCGTCATATAGGGGTAACGCATGTCTGTGTTTTACCCACAGTGTCATGCGTACTCTAGCGGTTAGAATTTGGAACATCGTGGCAACGCCCGACTATTCTCGCCCCCAGTGTAATTTAAACCTCTATAATTTCAATATGACCAGAAACAAAGGGGCGAGGGTAAAAAGATGATCACGGAATCCAAAGCACGACAATAAAAGGAAGCAAAGCACCATCCATTTTGCACAATGAACTAAGCAGTTTTAACTAAGGAAACTAAGGAAAATTCCATACAGTAAGAAAGGTACATCAGGCTCATAGATATGCATCACGCTTAGCGTCAATTTGCGTTGCTGTATAGTTTGCATTCCCATACATGCCCGGCGTACTGTCATCCCACAGTGCTCTGTCGAGTCAGTACTCGTACCTGTACCGTCCTTGCGGCTTCAACTGACGACGACCGTCGCTTTTGATCTTCCATCGAGGGCCCGCGCGCTGTTTCGGCCTGGATGCCGTAAACCCGTGAAGCCATCCACTGTCTGCTCGCCTCCTCACGCCGAGGCCTTTGTGAACCCCTCCGTACAGGTGATAGCAAATTTGCAGGTGAGATTTGAGCTGCTGTGTGGTGATACCTGCGGCTAAGGGTTGTCGAGCAACTTTTGGCTGTCAGGTTGTTCAGCCGGCTCGTGCTAACGTATTTCGTACCTGACGCCGAAGCTGTCACGGCCTTCTGAAAAACAAGTGCCGCGGGTTGCTACAACCTCGGCGCTCACGCGAGCAGCCCAATAGACCTTACCAGCGTGCAATGCTTATGTAAATCCCCGATGGCAAGTAGTCAGTGGTGCTTTTATTGAAATTTTGCGTCTGTGATTTTGTTGATGCAGGGACAAGAGGTGGCACCTGTCCGTTAATCCCCTTCTGGAAGCTGGTGCTGCAATAAGAGCGCTGTCATTCCATTATTTTTGTCAAATACTATTATTTTTGAGAAATTCGAACGACAGCCTCGGCAACTCTTCTGCTCGCTACCTCCACCAAGACTCTCCACATCCACTACTTTACCGACAGCGCGCGCCCCGTGGCGCGCCACGCATCTGTTTACCGGTAACGATGCCTTGTGGAAATGAGATCAGGACGCTGTAAGATCTTCTATTCGTTAGCCTTCATCTGCTACTTAGAGGTGAGGATAGTATGATTGCGCCCTTGTCGGTGTCGTTCCGACTGCTCCAGCCGCCAACTCACGAGCGCTTGCTACTGCAAGTCTCGGATGCTTCTACCACTGAAGCGAACCTTTCACTGGTATCGCAGGTTGTTCTTTGGACCACTTTGCTTCTCTCTGGCTGCGCCTCAGCATCCTTTGGTCCGGAGGGCTCGGCGTATCTACACCGCGAGACGGTGCGCCCCCCAAACGATCATCTGACCTACCGACCTTACGACCCACTTGTACAACGACTATGATCCGCCCCCCCTACTTCTCACATGAACTTTTTTCAAAGCACTGCGTCGGTATCGTACCTGTGTCACTGGTCGTAGTGACCTTCGCTGGTTAGTCTCTGTCGGTGC
This sequence comes from Tetraselmis chui, assembly GCA_026401115.1. Lineage (NCBI taxonomy): Eukaryota > Viridiplantae > Chlorophyta > Chlorodendrophyceae > Chlorodendrales > Chlorodendraceae > Tetraselmis > Tetraselmis chui. The sequence continues at coordinate 66,794 of JAPMLY010001210.1, forward strand.
TGCTGTAACCGTTGTTACCCGCAGTCAGTTTTTGCAATATGATTATTTATCACCTCTGCTGATTCATCGTTACGCTTTGACCGAGTACCTAACCCTCATATCTCGCCTTTACTTTGTTTCTACAGCTCAATCAAGGCCAGGCTGACTTTCAGCTGCACCCCGCCGCGCTTGACGTGCACGTGAACAAGCTCGTCCTCAAAGCCTTTGACCTGCATCAACAGTTGGAAGGACTCAGCCTCCAAAAACTACGCAACTCATTCGCCCTCACCGAAAGCCTTGACAAAGCCGGCGTCCCGGGTGGCCTGCGGCTGGTGCAGGCGCTGAAAGGGGTGCCAGCTCCCTTTGCTGGCATTCAAGTTATCCTCTGAGCTGGCCTCAGTAACAACCTGACCTCCCGCCCCTCTTTGCTCCACAGCGCAAAGAAATCCGCAGGACCCCCCCCCCCCCCCCCCCCCCCCCCCCTCTTTCTGACATCATGTCAGATGCCCAAGCCCAGACCTCTGGCCCCGGCCTCCACTTTATGCTGCCTGGTTCCCGAATGTCCGTGGCTAGACCCCGCTCCTCCCACCGTTTTGCCTCGCTGACGGTGGCGGCAAAAGGAAAGGCAGCCGTCGCCGCCACTACCGCCCCTGCGGACCGCACCGTGGCGATGAAGCCGGCAAGCGATGTAATCGCGGGTGCCGTGGCCCGTGCTGCCTCTCAGTCCACCATACACCCGCTTGACACACTGAAAGTGCGCATGCAGACGGCGGGCGGTGTCACAGCAGGCGTGTCTAAGATCGGACAGCTGCTGCCGCCGGTTGGGGCGAAGGAAAAGGTGGCCACCATGCTGTGCTCTATTCGCAGCCTGTACACTGGTGTGGCGGGAGCAGCCAGCGGGGCAGGCATCGCGCTTGGAGCTTACTTTGCATGCTACGGCGTCGCCACTAATGCTCTGCTGCGGTTCACCGACCTACCGGCTTCCTCGGTCGCGTTTTGCGCTGGCGGGATGGCTGCTGCGGGCAGCAGTGTGGTCAAAGTGCCGCTCGCGGTGTGCATTCGCTCGGTGCAGGCGGGAGTGTACCCCAATGTCTTCAATGCTGCACAGACAATCACCAAAGCAGCTGGCCCGCGCGGTCTGTTCTGCGGGTTCACGCCCACTGTACTGGAGGACGTACCAGACATGGCCTTCAAGTTTGCGGCCTACGAGTCTCTCCGTCAGCTGCACTCTCGGCTCAATGGCGGGCGCAAAGCGAACCCGAGTGAAGACTTTGCCATGGGCGCTGTGAGTGGCGCTTTCGCGGCTGCTGCCACAACCCCCCTGGACGTCATCAAGACCAACATGATGTGCAACGCAAGCGCTAACCCTTCGATGGCCTCCGCCGCGCGAGCTGTGTATTCTCAGGGTGGCATCAACGCATTTGCGCGCGGCATCGGTCCACGCGCGGTCTCCAACGGCATCAACAGCGCCGTTTTCTTCTGTTTCTTTGAGGCCATCCGTTCCTACTTTGCCCGGCAAGCAGAGGCGGAGAAGGTGAAAGAGGAGGCAGCGAAGAAGGTAGCGGTGGCTGTCTCAGATGAACGGCTTAGCAGCGCGCCCGCGAGGTCGCTGCCCTGTTTCCGCGCCACCGGTGACGAGCTTGCTGTGGAGTGGAACCTGGAGCAGCAGCTGAAGCCGGTGGGGGCCAGTGTGAGCATGAGCGCTGTCAACCCCCGTCGCACCCTGCTCCCTTTTCGCCACCCCTTAACTGGAGGGCTCTCCGAAGAGATGATGTGAAGTAGTCCTCCATAGTCTCTCCAAAGTCCTCCATAGTCTCTCTCTTTCCCGGGAGGCAACTCGTGACGAGATTTAACAGTCGGCCAAGGTGCCGCCCTATCCATCTGTATCTGTACATCTTAAAACCCCCTTTTTCTCTGCTATGCTCCGAATGTAACCAACTCTGCATGAGATGTGATCTGGACCGACCAATGCGGGGATGATTGCAGACGGATATGTAGGGAGGGGTCAAGGGGGGTATATTTATTCCTCATTATAATGTGTTGGGTAAGGATGATATGGGAGGGAAGTAGTGCGAGCTGGTTGAGTTACGGCCTATCCTTGAGATTAATCATGGCTTTGAGCAGGCCGTCGCCAATACCGGTCACGCCTCCCTTTTCATTCAACCTCGCCGTGATCTGCTTCTGCTCCTCCCGTAGCTCCTGTGTACGCTCCTCCTCCTCGGCTTGCCCTGCACAAGCATCCCCAGAGGCATTACTTTCCAAGGCGCAGTAATATCAATTTGTTGAACAACGTTCGTGATGAATACGGGTGTGCATCTTTTCATAGTGGTGGCGCACTCTTTTGGATTATCTCTGCAGCTCCCTCCCGGCTAACACCCATAGCTACCCCCGAATGCTGCATAACCCAAACTCGCTGCCCATCCCCTGGTGCCGCTGGCCATAGCGTCCTCTCCGGTTGGCCTCCCTCTGCGCAAACGGAACGAACGTAACTGCCAACTCGACTAGAGGATATGTCGAGGGCGAGAGCTGTCGGCGTATGCGAAGGGGAGCGCTACTGAACTCGCCTTGTTTCTTCAAAGCACGGGCACCCTCTCGGAGTGAGTTCCTCTCTTTGTCGCTCAGTATGATCTGTGAATGGAAAGGCGGTAGAATAGACGACGCCTGAGTCCCGAAACTCGCCGCCATTCCACCTCTACATACGAGACAGAGCCGCAGTGCGAGCGAAACTCAGTAACTCACCTCCGCTTTGATGTCCAAAAGACGCTGCCCATCCGTCTCAACTTGCACCAGTCTTTCACGTAGCTCCTCTAACGTCGTCATAGAGCCGAATGACCTCGCAGTCCTGGGAAAGTAGGTCGGCCCGGTGGTGGCTCTTGCTGGAAGTCTCGGAGGTGCGGTGCGCGGCAGGTGGGTGGTTTGGACAGGTCGATAGGAATATCCTACACCGTAGGCTCAAGTCCTCGGAGTGAGCAGCAAAATGCACATATGTCTTCAAGGAGCTTGAGTGACGAGGTGTCCGGCGATAGACACTCGCACTGCATCAAGTCCACTCTATCACGCGCTCCCGCGACCCCGTAGCGGATGCCTCCGCCCACAGTGCTACCGACAGTAATCATCGTCGCTGTGCCGCTATCTGGAGTTCCTGTACCCGTATCACCGAACAGTGAGGTGAAAACGCACCTCATATGTGTTCTTGCCTTTTGATTATTTGAAATTATCGCAATGAATGGTACGTATAATGCATAATTCCTATGGATACTATCGGTGGGGTGGATCAATTATAATTTCAAAATAAAAAGTTGAAAGCAAACGTACCCGCAGCAACACATGAATCGCTGAGTATTGCTGATGATCAGTAATCCTTATGCCTGTAGACCATACTCTGAAAAAAATCTTGTACGGAAAGGCAGTGGAAACCACCAAGCAAAAAGTAGAAAGGAGGGAAAAACCCCAGAGGCCTAACCCAAGGAAGTTAAAGGCAGGCCACAGCATCAGCACCGCCCTCCTGCAAAACGTCGCGCAGTTATCCATAGACGATATTTCCTACGACGGCATTTCCACAGTCGACGGAGCTCGAGCTTGTATCGCGACTACTTGTACAGGTAGCTGCACTGAGTAATCCTTAGCTCTTCAGGGGATTGCGAACAGACAGCAGATCATATAGGGACGGATATCTATTATTTTCGCCTGGCAGTAGCAAACCCCCTTCATTCATATCCCACCTGCGACGCCGTCGTTCAATTTCCATTGAAAAATTCTTCGCCCACGACTTACGGCGCTTCTCATTCCAGAACATACCGGCTGAACTCTGAACTCTGTGCTCTCGGCAGAGCTCACCGCCTCACCTAGCACCACCGGCACCGCTATGTCTGTGCGGGGCAGGCAGCTGGGGCTGCTCTTCGCGGTGACCGTCGCCCTTTACGTCCCACACCACTTTCATAACCAGTACGCGGCCCCCTCTTCGCGCCCCTCCCCCCCCTCTCACGTCGCTGCCCGTCGAGTTTGGTTCGATACTGAGAGTGCAGCCTTGCCGGGGGGACTACCTCTCAGGTTGCTTGAGCGCGTGGCCACGGATACGCTAAAGGGTGAACAAGAGCTAGCCAAGCTGCAGGAACTGGGGAAACGACAGGAAGAGCAGCTACAGAAGGTGCCCCTCCCTCCCTCCCTCCCTCACTTCTATTCTCTTCCCTCACCGTGGCCCGATGATGGGGTTTAGGATTAATATTTAGGGTTTTGTTGGACGGCTTGACCCTGCTGGTAACCCCACTGGGCTGGGGGGCTGCAGGTAACAGCTGCGCGCGCAGACGTGGAGCTGGAGCTACGGAAGGTCGCAGAGCTGCGGGTGAGAGGAACCAAATGGCTGTCAATGAATGGGTTCATGAATAGATGAATGGATGGGTTGTGGTGCGGCTGCCACGGCTCTCAGATGTAATGGAGCTGCGATAGAGGCTAGACTAATTATTAGGGCGCGTGGGTAGAAAGGGTGCTGTTAATCATACTGCTGATGTGGATGTGGGTTTTAAGTGTGTGTGTGTGTGTGTGTGTGTGTGTGTGTGTGTGTGTGTGTGTGTGTGTGTGTGTGTTATGGGTGGGTGATTGGGGCGCAGGAATCGAGCGAGGCCAAACTGGCAGCGGAGCATGCGGGGGACTGCGGAGTGCAGGCCATGGAGGACCAATTCACTGCACGAAAGGAATCAGAGCACTCAAAGGTGAGCTCAAATGAGAACGCATGGGCGGAAAGATGGGCAGATTTCGGGAATTTATGGCTTCAAAGCTTTGCACGCTCATGATTCACGAGCGGTCTGGCTTACTCCTTGATGATTTGCGCACGTCTTTAGTTATGTATGTTCCAGACCGCCTCCTCTCCTTTCCTGCCGATGTCATCACCTTCTGTGACGAAGCCACCGGCAATAAGGATTTACATGCATTGAGAGCTCCAAACCAACTGTATTCATAGACATTGTGACTTCGCTGTAAGTATCAAAACCTGGCTAACTGAAGATACTCCACAGATGGGTCTTTTCGTTCACTTTTGTTTGTTGTGATGCTGCTCCATGCGTGTTCTTGTAACTCGAATATAATGAAGGGTGTCATGAGTCATCCACACTGGAAGGCGATTAGCCGGGTATAGGAATGAAAATTGTGTATTGTTCAGCGAAGTGCTTCACTGATGATTATGTCGGTGGCGCCTCACAGACGACGTTGAGGTGGCTACGGTAGCTCTGTGCTTAAAGTCTTAGGTCGAACCCCTTTCTTCTGTCATCTCTTGGCTTTGTCAAAACAAATGGAGCGCCTGGTTTTTTAAGTCTCTGTTAGTTTTGGAGGATTAGTCAAAATTCTGAGGTACTCCGTAATTGGGGCTCAGGAGTAAACTCGATGCGTTTTTTGTGAATTTAGAGTCTGAGAAGGAATGAGTCCTTCGAATGGGCGACACATTTTTTGAATAACCTCTTTGTTTTCATATTTGTGATTGATACGCTATTTTTGTGCACAAGGTTTTGAAATTCTGAGGCTTTGGCTGCCCGGTTGGCGCAGCTGGTGAGCGAAGCTGGGCCGCGGCTGCATCAGTTGGACCTGGAGATGGAAACGCTGCGGCAAGCGGGGCAGGAGGAGGAGTTGGAGCTGGAGGCGGAGCTGCCGGTGTTGCAGGCGCAGGAGGACGAGCTGCGGCGGTGGAAGGCGCAGCGGCAGGCGGAGGTGGCGTTGGGTCAGGAGCTGAGGGACAACGACAGCGCGTTTGTGAGGCAGTGGCTGGAGCGGGTGACCACGATGGACATCTTCACGGGGCCGTTCATGGTCAACAAGGTGCGTGTGCCTGTATTATTGCACCATTCTTCTTCGTCTTCTCGTCCATATCATCACCGAAATACATACGTGTGTCTAGTACTTATTCGTCTATATATTTGCGTGGCTATCTGTATGCGTGTGTTTGTATTTGTGTGCGTACGTGTGTTTATGCTTATGTGTTTAAGTATTTGTGTATATGTATATGTATGTGGATTTGTTTTGGTGTGTGTATGTGTACTTGTGTGTGTGTGTGTGTATATGTGTTTGTTTGGGTGTGTGTATGCGTGTGTCTATATTTGCGTGTATGTGTCTTTGTGTTTATGGGTATTTGTGTGTGTGTGTGTGTGTGTGTGTGTGTGTGTGTGTGTGTGTGTGTGTGTGTGTGTGTTTGTGTGTGAGTGTGTGTATGTATTGTGTGAGTGTATGTATGTGTGTGCGAGTGTATGTATGAATGTATGTATTTGTGTGTGGGTGTATGTATTTATGTGTGTATATGTGTTGTGTAGGTGTATGTATCGTGTGTGCGTGTCTATATTGTGTAGGTTTATGTATTGTGTTTGTGTTTGTGTATATATGTGTTTGGGTGTGTGTATGTGTGTGTGTGTGTGTATTTGCGTGTCTGCGTATTTGTGTGCATGGGGTTTTTTTGTGTTTGTGTGTGTGTATGTATGTGTATGTGTGTATATATGAATGCATGTATGTGTGTGTGAGTGTGTATATGGGCGAAGCTTCAGTTTTATGCTTTCAGTTGAGCTTTCGATTTGAACGTGTGCGAGTATGAGAAATTACTGATATTCATATTTAAATTCTTTGTTAGCATTCCATACTTGTATTTATTTTAAAGTCAGAACTGATATGTCAAGCACAGGCGCTGTATATCCGCGAAATTGGTTGGGTCGTGTGGTCGATTTTCCAATGCGATTTGATTAGTTTAGTGTTTTTTGTGTTTGTTTCAGTATTTGTTCCACGCCAAGATAATGAAAAAGCCGAGTATTAATTTAGGAGAGCGCCCCTCCGCCAATCCACTCACCCGGCGTGAGGAATAGGAGGGAAGAGAGACACAGAGCTTTTCCAAAAGACAGAGTCACTTGGACACATTGCAGTTGATGAATTATCGGTGGTTAATGCAATGGAATGCTGATTGTCATATAACAACTGAAACATGATACAAACGGCAGCGATAGTGATTCATATATTGTAAGTAATTCACGTACCGGCGGCTACCTTATTTGCTGTGAGAAAAGGGAGGTCCGTGGTAAAGCAGTGTGAAGCCGCGGTTTGTGGCGTAGCCGCTGCTGACGAGGTGTGTGGGTGCGCTGCCAGGCCAACTCGCCGGCTGTGGACCACGGCATCGTCATTCCGCGGTGGAAGGGGCAGGTGGAGAACATCGGGAAGGCGACGGCGGAGCTGCTGGAGGTGCTGCCGAAGATGGACCCCTTCCTCCGCCCCCACCCCGTCCTGTACAAACGCTGGTGCGCCCCCCCCCCCCCCCCTTCCCCTTTCTGCCCCCTCCCAACCACCAACCTCATCCTCCACCGCGATCAACGTACCCTGGACGCTCTCCACATTTTATTTGCACATGCATAATATAAAGTGATCAAATGATCAATACTTGTCAAAATGCAATGTATTTGATATACGTTTTAATGACAAGAAGTGTGCTTTCGATTTGTTGTTTATGAAATTAGATTTTGCCCAGCCACCAATCAGAAAAAGCAGTGCGGCCCCCTTCCCTTTAATGGACTATCTTGCCCCTTCGCCCATTATTGTTTCGTTGGTTGCGAAGTCGCATCGTTTTTTGGTTCTTTGATTGTGCATTTTCTGCGTTTTGGGGGATGTGCGGCGCGAATTCATGCAACGTCTTTCTGCTGCTCTTCATGGTACTCTGGGTTCCTATCTTCGCGACGCTTTGCAGTGCTAATGCTGTGGCATGCCTTCCTGTCCCTCGGACTAAGGCCTCTGGGGTTACTTCGTCCCTGCTACTTTTTGCATTCAAAGCTCTGGTGGCTTTCACTACCTTCTATTGTGCATGCAGTTCCCTCCTATCCTTCCCACCTGTGTGTTCCTGTACCCCCCTGGCCTGCATTTCCCCCTCCTTTTTGTTGACCCCTAAACCCGTACATCGATTGACCTGTGAACGACACTGCTTACTATCTAGTCTTACGATTTTTTGTCGATTTTCTCATCGCCGTCTTTCCTTTGATTGAATTATGCGTCGGCTCTCCGGAAGCTTATCACATATTCAAAGCGCTGCACACCCTAACTTATTAACCCTATGTGAGGAACCCTACGCCGAGAAAAATTTCAATTACAGTACCACGATTCAGCAGTACCTGTACTGTATATGATTCTCACCTGTTTACAAATTAAATGCAAACCAGCCAATAAGTGGTCGCGAAGTTAATACTGTGCATCAATATTTGTGCGCATGTCGAGTGTTTTGGGGGGAAGGATGTCGACAGGCGGCCGTCGTTTGTCGCGCAGCCCAGCGCGAGGGTGTTTTTGACGCGTCTGTTGTGCCGCGCGTCGTTCTACAGCGCTGTGGTCGGTACCTCCGGTATGCTGCTTTATTACAAGTCGGGACAGGCGATCGACGGCCACGACGCCGTCATCCGCTTCAACGCCGCGACAACTCAGGGCTTTGAAGACTTCGTGGGCTCCAAAACCACGGTATTCTCCCTCAACCACCCTCTCCCCCCTTTTTCAGGGCACAAACGTCGGGCTTCAGGTTTTTCTTTAGTGTTTTCTTTAGGGTTCACTATTTTCCTCCCAAAACCTAAAGTGCCGTAAAACCTCAGTAAACGACGCAGAGGACTTGACACACACACACACACACCTGTGTCGCTGCTGTGCTGCAGGTGCGCTTTGTGGACCGAGCCAACTTTGGGTTCAGCGAGAAGGCCACCGAAATTGTTATGCAGTTGGTGAGTCATCGCCCTCACATCACTCCGCCCCATTTCATCCTCATCCTCACCGGTGCGGTGCAATGCAAGTGCAATGCAGTGTCGATTGCAATGTGAACAGGTTTCATAACGCGATGCACTAATAATATGTCTGTGTAATCAAACGTATTTTGATTTTGATGGACATTTTGTGTGAAGCGATTTTTGGAATACTCATCGAATGCCGATTGTTCTGAGTTTTTGGGAAGATTATTCAACCTTTCCTTCGTAGGCGGAGTTGGAGGATTTATGTGAAGTGGATTTATGTTGTTTTGAGCGACCCTCGGCGTTGACTGACTCGTGTGCACCCTTTGCGGCGGAAAACAGGTGACCAACGCCCACACCCTCTCCAAATACGTTCAGCACAAGAAAGCGGAACCCGAATCGCGCGTGTTCATGGTGAGTACGCGATCTACACTGGCGCAGGATTTGAGATGTTATTGTGTGTGTGTGTGTGTGTGTGTGTGTGTGTGTGTGTGTGTGTGTGTGTGTGTTTTTATGAGTGGGTGTGTATGAGTGTGTGTGTATGCGTGCGTGCGTGTGTGTGTGTGTGTGTGTGTGAGGGAGTGTGTATGTAAGTGTGTGTTTGAGTGGGTGTTCGCAAATGTGTGTGTGTGTGTGTCACTGAGTGCGTGAGAATGCGTGTGTATGTGTACTGTGTGTTTATATGGGTGCATGTGTTTGTGTATGTAGGTGTGTTTGTGCGAGCGTATGTGCAAGCGTGTATGCGACTTTGTGTGTGCATGGGAGTGTGTTTTCAGCTTCTCTCACCCGAATACATATTTTTCTTCACTGGCAGGTGAGCCCTGAGTTCCACCTGCACACCATCGGCGACCTCATCGGCCCCGCCACGCCCGCCTTCTACGGCGTCCTCTTTGCGCTGCAGCGCTGCCGCGAGGTGTCACTCTACGGCTTCAGCAGGCTCACCGGCGGAAAAGATAATCCGTGCGCACCATAACCCCCCCCCCCCCCCCCCCCCCCACGCACGCATACACACACGCACACACACATAGTGAAGGGGGGGGTAGGGGGGAGGGAGGGAAAGTGAGACTATATGTACGTTCATGCAAACGCACCGTCCGCTGTCTGTCTCCCGCACTTCACGTCGTGTTTCATCTCAGAGTGTGGCTGGTGTCTTATCCGAGAACCATTGTGTTACATCACACCGTTGAGGCGAGTGTTTGTATGTGCGTGTGTATATCGGAGACTCTTTGTTTCTGAGTCTTTAGATGATTGTGAGTATGTGTGTGTTAGTTATATCAGAACCTGAATGACGAATTCAGGTTGGAGGTTGTCCCTGTTATATAAAAAATAACGACAACAACAGTTTACAATGCAAAGCAGTTCATGACAGTTTTTCCACGCGTTGTCGATCGTTGTATCATAATGTGTTTATGTGCGGTATTGTTTGGAATTTGAGATGGCATTTGTCGATGGAAACGACTGTGTCGCGCTCTTGCATTCCATTGGCCGAACAATTTAAGGGAGTTTACTCATCGCGTGATAATCACGTATTTCGATAATGAGGTCAGTGAAATTCTGCCCCCTAAATAAATTTCCAGTGTCATGCAGTAATTAGTATTTTGACTTGGACGTAAAATGTTTTGCAAACTTTCTACGGCACACAATATGTCGAGACTCTTTGGTCGGCTGATAGCTAACCCATCCTTATTTGGCCCATCAGATGTCCACTTTGAGGGCGGTTGACCGTCAGCAATCAGATTGATGGGCGCTAATCAACAAAACCAAAAATAGGGGAAGATGGTGATGGTTGTGTAGAACAACAGAATCATATTATTTATGAAATATTATTTATGTATATATTGAATATGTGACAATAACATGTTTTCTAACAATTATTCAAGGGAGATTTATTGGCAAATGGAAAGATTGATGCAACTAACAGCTAAGCTTTAGGGTATTTTGTAGGGTATCTAAACCCTGTCTCCCTCAGCACTCATTTCTGTTCGTTTCCGCTGTAAGTTGCTGACATGGATGTGCTGATGTTGATGAGGAGAACAGCGGTTTTTTTGGTGTGAATGTTTTAAGTACGCTGACGCGGGGGAGGGGGTGGGACCCAGGTACCATTATTACAACGCAGAGGAGCCGGAGGCGGAGGAGCTGTCGCGGGAGCGGAGGGAGGAGGGGCTGCTGAAGGAGCTGCTGCGCCACTCCGACGGCCGCGCGGACATGGCGGAGCCGTGCGTCATGGACGAGGATTGCGAGCAGGAGCGGGGCTGCAAGAACTGCGCGCTGGGGAGTCGTTGCGAGTGTGGGAACATCATGCCCGGTGAGCGCGACCAGTTTGCCGAATCTTAACTGTAATCAATTCCACAAAATTTATAATCCTCAGCTTATTTACTATCGTAATTTATTGTAATCAAGTTTATCATCTTGATGATTGGTAGAGTATGGTATTAATCAACACGAGTGGCCCGTCGTTCTTTGTATTTTTGTAATCATGTACACACATACCTTATGTCTATGACTATGTATTTTTGTAATCATTAACATAATCCATGAAGGCCGAAGGTCGTTAAACTTATTTTTCAGACTCACACACAAACACACACACACACACACACACTTTCTTCTCTCATTATTATGTACTTTTTGCAATTATGGCCCATAGTCGTGAAACTTATTTTTCACACACACACACACACACACACACACACATTTTCTTCTCTAATTATGTATCTTTTGTAAAAATGCACACATACCCTGTGTGTCTCACTATGTATTTTTGTAATCACAAAAATAGTGCTCCTGTACCCATCATGTACCCCTGTGCCCTTTAGTTAAGGACGTATTCCAATCCCAATCCCAATAAGTGCGCTATACACCAAGTCGATAATTTTTCCAAAAAAAAATTCGCATTTGCAGTATCGAATCCAATCGAGCTAATGATAAGGGGACACACAAACACACACACACACACACATTTAAGCAAATTAATGTAGTAGGATGGCACTGCGCGCGCAGGTTTTCAATGGCCAGTTTTATGGGGAGTCTTGGATGGGATTGTGTATGAGCCAATTCGTTGGCAAATTGAATTTATCTTGAAGCAGGTCAGATTTTCAACCTCTTTTTTGATTGGATTGTATTATGATTCAATACTCGATTGGATTGGCGACCTCAATTAATTAATATAATGAAACAAATATCGGGCTCGCGAGTTAATGTGATTACTCGCGAGACTATGAATGGAATTCGAATCACTCCCCTCACAAAGAATGGATGAAACCCAACTCAGCGAAATAACATGAAGCCATGTTGACCCCATTCAAATATTGTTTCTCCTCGCAGTAGGATCGACACTAGGCAACAATGAAATTCGCCAAAATATTTTTTTGTTGCCAACAGCAAACCCTTTCATCATTAGTCCAAAAATGAGGGCATAGGAAAAATGAGTGAATGTAGCTCGAGTGGAATAAGCTGCGCACCGCGTTTTCACTTGTTTGGAGACGCTGACATCCACGCCGCTGCTTTCTTTGCCCGTCCATCGAAGTTGCGCGGCCGGGGTTTTGCATGGAGGCGGGCGTGGCGGATTGCTTCTACGCGTGCAAGGACCGCAGCGAGTGCCCGGGGGGAGCAAGCCACACGGAGTGCAACGCCATCGCCCACTCACCCGACTGCGCTTAGTAGACCTATCCCGCGCTACACAACCCCCGAAATACATTCCCTAGTCCTCACAACAACATTGGGATTACACTGCCATTCCCGTCTCTCAAAATATTAGCTCTCCCGACGATCATGAACGACATTATGGTTCCATTAAATAATGGCGGCACCGCAAAGGGCAACGGCTACACCACCTTCTCCTCATACACAAAGAAACAGGAAACGGACTTTTTCTTTTATGACAAAGACCGCGAGCTGGAGTGGCCTCTTGATCGGGAAAGATATATACAAAAATATATATATCAAGTGAGCCCCGAGTCATGAGCTTATATTGCGTTTGTTGTCAATATCCCGACCAAGATCGATTTTCCGTATCCGAACTGACACAATAAGCTCCGTCTCCGCTTCCCATGCCCGGATAGTACAATGTCCTAGGGAAAGCACACACACACACACACACACACACTCTCCTAGGTGTGCGTATATACAGTACATCCCATTGCCAGATGACAGCCACGACAGCCCCAACCCCTCCCGCCCTTCGCGTACATCGCAGTAATCCACAATGAGCTGCATGTTCATTTACGCATGCGCCTTCTATTCGCGAGACATACGCTTGCCAATTACTCCGCCCTTCCAATACGCAGACACGCATAACCTTTTCCAAAGTCTCTCTCTCACACACACACACACACACACACAGTGTGTACGCGAGCAAATGCACGAAATTGGGTGAAAATGGCAGCATTGTAGGTAGAGGTCACTGGTGCAAGCCGGGAACGAGCTCACTCCTCGCAGATGACTACATAACAACAAAAGAAACTAAATTGTTCAAGTCGTTCTAAGCGCTGACTTAGCACCCCCAGCAAAAGTGAGAGAATTGGATTCAATATATTTTGTAAATGTTTGGCTTGAGCTGGCTGTCACTTGGCTAGCCTGTCTACAAAAAGGCACACATTGCCACACCTCATGATAATTCCCTGTCATGCACATCCGAAACATCATATACACTATGCAAATTGTCAAAATACATGATGCACCTTTTTACCATAAAACTTCACCTTGCGTTCGCTTCCGCTGTCTTGCCTGCACAAGTATCACAGGATGCAAATTGCCACACCCAAGGACGACCCAACTACGAAGGGCAGGAACACATACAACCTGTAAACTTCGCTTCTTGTATGGACACATGATACACGTGCATACATCCAAACAAATATTGCAAACCAAAATTCACAACCCCTCATGTTTGAAATAGACAACACACACACACACACACACACTCCTAGTTGTGCTTATACACAATACACCCCATTGCCACATAACAGCCACGACAGCCCCAACCCCTTTCGCCCTTCGCGTATATCGCAGTAATCCACAATGAGCTGTATGTCCATTTACGCATGCGCCTTCTATTCGTGAGACACTCACAGCCACACGCCATGACAGCCCCCACCTCCCTACCTCTCCAACACCCCCTTCCTTTCTCAAGCAACCACCGGCCATGCGCTGTGCACCCGCTGCGAAACAGAATCAGCTCTGAGGTGTCTTTTAAAAATACAAAGCCTTAGCGGCCGCTGAAAAGGGACTGAGGGGGGCAAGAGATACGGGGGAGAGGGGTGGGAACTACTCAACTAGGGCGACAAGGACGTGGGCAGAGCGGGAGCCTCCCCACCCCTCACACGCCCGTCCAGGTAATTGGCTCCTCGGACGCAACGCGCGCCTCCGATAGCCGCGGCCCCAACGTTCTCCGCGCAGGCGCGGGGCTGTTGATGCCAGCACCCGCCGGCACAGCGCCCACCCGCGACCCGGCCTTGCCTGAGGAAGAGGAGTGGGGGCGGGAGGGCGGCCGGGGATTGTCGTCCACCACAGTGAGGACGCCCTGGTCGTGCGGTGGCTCGGGTCCGGTGAGCGCGGAGGCAGCAGAGACTGCGGAGGTCCAGGCGTTGGAAATGCTGGCGCCCAACCATTGGATCTGTATGTCACGGGGTAAGAGCAGAAAGGGAGGGGGGGGAGGGAGGGAGGGGAGAATCGTCAGTGGTGATCCAAACCGTCGCCTTGTAGGGCAACAGTCAGTCTCTTTAATGATAAGTTAGCTGACAAATAGTTCGAATAAATGTGGGTGACTGCATTTTGTGTGCTTGCCGACACTCTTCGAAACAGCCCGACCCCACTCCTGTTGGACTCTCACATGCGAGCGGATACATTATCAGCGATGCCCGAGTAGGAAGATAGTTTTGGTTCTAGATCTTCCAGGGATCATCAGAAATCATCAATTGCAGTCACAACCAACAAAGGTATCCTATATCATTCAACTCCGATATGGACCAAACACAAAATAATTCATCCGTAACTACGGCCTAAAGGTGGCTCTGAAGTTTATCAAGTACAAGCGTGACTACAGCAGCAGAAGAAAGAGAAGGTGACTGTGTGTGTGTGTGGGGGGGGGGGGGGGGGGGGGGGGGGGGGGAGGGGGGGGTGTTGGGGCAGGGGTGGCACGAGAGTCAAAGCAGGTTTGGGTGTGCAGTAGGGGGATTCATTGCGCACATGCTAGTTGGTATTTAATAGATATACCAAAATTGAGTGTGTGTGTGTGTGTGTGTGAGAGTGAGTGTGCGTGTGTGTGTGCTTGTTTGTTTGTATGGATATGCGAGTGTGTGTCTATATCATACAATATTGGGTATTAACGTTGATGTACGCACGCGCGCGCACGGAAGGAAGTGTCTTATTATGGTGATGTAGTGGGACATTCGGTGTGCATAACAGCAAAGGTTCGCATGTAAATATGTGTGCGACAGAGTGAGAGTTGATATGCTCCGTATATTCTATCTATATTCGTTCTGTTCGGATAGAGGGGAGTGTTGGGCAGGTAGAGGGGGGGCTTCTCGCCTGCGTGACTGTCGCCTGCACCACATTGACCGCGCTCTCTGCTCCGTACGCAAAGCGATTGACCCAAGCCGGCACCGGCCCCACCCCCAACAGCTTGCAAAACTCCTCCGAAAAGTGGCAACAGTTGCGTCCCAAGAGGTCGTACATGTTACCAGCCCAATCCTGCCGCAGCTCCTGCAAGACCTCGTTTATCTGCGCACATCAGATCATTAGAAACAGCCATTAAGCTTACTTGTCCAATTCAACTTGTCTGTCAGCACCACACACACACACACACACATTCTTTGCTCACTAAGACTTCTTACCAGCACTCCTTCCCCCATTATCCACAACTGTCGAGCTAATTCACATAAGTTGCCATTCTCAACCCCTTCACAATTCATCCAACCCCCTTCTTCATTCCGCAATCTATTGCCTTCACCCACTCTGCTCCATTATTCCCTTTTTCATCATGCACACATCACCGCCTCTACCGCTTTGTACCTCTTAACACAACATTTCATTCTACCTCTCTGTTTCACACATTTTTGTCAATCTTTCCACTCTTTTTCAATAAATTTCCTGTCCCTCCCGCTCGCCAATTTCCAATCACGTACGCATTATAATTTCCCGTCACCACACGCAGGTACGCACCTGAGCCAGGCTGAGAGCCGTGACGCCCATGGGGATACTTTCTCGGTAGGTGTACTGCGGGTTGAGCTTCGGCAGACAGGCGTACACACCGCTCCCCGCGTCACAATAACCATATGACCATTCCTTCCCGTTCACCTCCACCGCGCCGTGGAAGACGCCGCCCATCGCAAAGTCACGCGTAACGTTGTTCACGCGCATGATCACTGCGTTCGCCTGCTCGTTGGTGGTGTTAGTCTGCGTAACGGCAGCAGCGCCGCGCCTCAGCACAAACAAAAATGAAGTGTACGAATTAAAAAAACGTTTTGACGTTTTAATAGCAATAATTGTTGTGTTGTGATATGACACAGTGCGGAGGAGGCAAAGGGTAGACACACCACATCGTAGATGTGCAGCGTGACCTCCATGGTGCCTGCGAGGCGGCCAGAAACTGGCTGAACTCCCGGAAAGGTATAAATTTCCGTCGGAAGTCCAACCAAAGCCCTTTACGTGGACCAGCACCGAACGTCGCGCCACCTTCCGAAGCGCGGTGTGTGTGACTTCACCGGTTGTCACTGCCTGAGCCAAGCAGGAAAACAGCAGTTCAGAGATTTTTTCCCGCACGCGCTGACTGTTTGCCGCATCCGCGCTACTGCGGCAATTATCGGCGGTCGGCCCAAGTACCTCGGTACTCGAGCATAACGGCAAATAGCGCTGCGGTTTGGGGAACGCGCTCTCCTTCACTTGACCGCAACTGTAAAAAACATATGCTACTACAAAGGGAAAGTTGTGATCAATGGCGCAGTTTTTACCTCGTGGCGCGCTGGGCGGAAAAGGGCACGGGCAGAGAGGCCACCGGCTCGTTGGTAGTTATTGCAGACTGCTTCCACGTGACGCCGCCGTTTAGAAATGAATGAAAAGGGTTGGCCGTGCTACTTGCTATATACTGACACCCGCGGCTCCGGATAGCAGACCCACCCAGCGACGCAGCCCGTCACAGTCAGACAGAACAACAGGAACAGAAAGAGCTGCTTCTTCTCTACAGTGATGCGATTGCCAACCTGCTGGGGAGTAAGTTCCGCTGCGCTGGTTGACCCGTCGTGGGTGAGTGGTGGGCAAAGGACCCCGGCTACCGCTCGATCTCCTTTGTTATTGGCGCGCCGCGGGTATGTCGACCGTCGGCGGTATGTACTTTGTACTGCACTGGCACCACCACCCTGTACGCCTTTGCAGTACAGTAATAGTACTTGAATGCAATGCCTATACAGGAGCTAGAAATATTTTGTACGTAGCGAACTAGTAGGTAATCTTCTATAGTATATGTACATGTACCCGTATCGCGAAGCGGTGTATCTTGAATTCCGATTCTCTTGTATGAAATCGGAAACTTTCTTATAACCGAAAAGGAGCATTGGAAAGCACAAAGCAAAAAGGAAAAGGAAGGAAAAACCCTCACAGGCCTAAGCCCGAGGCACAGGAAGGCATACCACAGCATCAGCACTGCCCTCCTGCAAAGCATCGCGAAGATAAGAACCCAAAGTACCATGAACGAATAACAGCATAAATACGTTGCATGAATTCTCGCCGTAAATCCCCCCAAAACCGCCGAAAGGGAACATAAGTATATCGACGAACGAAATGTTGCATGCGGACATAACTGTCGAAACGCAATGAACGAGATTCCGTTGTACCCATGCCAAGGAAGCGACGAGCTGCCAACAAAATTGGCATGCGATCAACCAGCTCGGCTGCCATAGGCGCAAAGTGCCGGCCCCTACCCTCCAAAGCGAAGGGATATCACTCATGGACAAAATGAACCGAAGGCGTGCGTGCCAATTAAGGCGGAAGTGCGGAGGCCCGCATCGAATTTGCCCTACTGAGCTCCCAATGCAAGACTGCCCGAGAGTGGGAGGAGGGCACCTATACGAAGGACAATGGTGTACCACACAAGTGAATACCCACGACATACTACTAGTCAGATATTGAAATTGAATTTGCTTTTCGACAACACCAACAAATTGGACCGGTTGCTGTCTAACGGCCATCAAATACTCGGCCATTTAGGACACGTAAGCGAAACGATTGGGTCGGGCTCTCGCCACAAGGCAAGGCTCACTTAACGACACATCTTTCTCCCGTGTGTGAGTGCCGCCGTCCCTCGAGAGATACACAGATAATTGTAAGCGGCGCCCGCCGGCGGACCCGGAGGGATGTGCGCTCGCATGCTCGTCGGCACCTACCTCGGCCTCTACGCGGTGAGCGTTGGTAACCATGTAGCCGTGCCATGCCCGGCACGGTAGGGGGCTAAACGAGGTACCGGTAGCTGCGATCCACGTGATCAACAGTTGTCGAGAAGCCATGTACGGAGGGGTTTGAAAAACATAATATCCGTACTCCAACACCAAGATCTCCCGCTTTGCATGTCCGATTTGTTTTTTCGCGACATGATACTCCCATATGCTCTCTCGATAAGGAGGCGGGAGCGGTGCATGTGAAATATTTTTGGCGAGAAGGTTACGGACGGATTAAAGGTGAGACATGGTTGTTGGAGCTAGCGGCAAACAACCTTGAAGCCGCGCTTGGGACGGGCGCTCGCTCGACGTCGACCGGCGCTCATGAGGTCGTGCATACCTATCCAAGGGGATGGAGCTCGACACCAACAGCGAGGAGGACTGCCGCGGCTAGAGGAGCGGCACGGTATCGCGGCGTTGATACTAGATCGGCCGCCGCCGGAATAAACATATTCGGAGGATTTCGGTCAAAACTTCCGTACCCGGCATCTTTGAGGTCGGAGCCCCGATCTGACTTTCCCACCCAGCCTCTCCCCTCGTCGGTAGCCCCCATCGATAGGAGTACCTTCGGCGGTTTGCTAGGGTTATCGCGAAAGCACACCGCCAACTAGTCGACACTTTGGCAGAATAAACCAAAAGGAGAGGGTACGGGAGGTGTTGTAGGGATCAGGCGAAGCCGGAAACAAATGGCAACCGACCGGAACATGACAGAGGTGACGGAAGGAGTGGCATATGGCAACCACGTGTGGCTGTGGATTTCTTCCCGTTGCCCCGAAGGGAGGGAGAAGACTACGCTAGGTGGAGGGCTGCGACATGAAGAGCGGCTATTATCTCGGATGAGGATATGTGTGGATCGAGTCGTGGCCTTCGACGACCTATGCGAGGTTTTTGTTCGGCGAACCCCCCATGTTGTAAGTAAAACCGTGTACGTGTTAGTTGCAGATAGCTACTGTAAGCTACTCTATATATGATTAGTACATGTCTAAATCGGACAAACCGATACACTGTTTGACTCGGTGTAGAGCTGTCGCTAGGCTACAACTCTAACACTTCTGTTGTCCCGACACCACGCATGTAGGCTGGTTGTCGCCGTAACTGTTCCGTTTGCGGAATGTGACTGTAACTACGTTTGCGTAAGTTATCTTCCACACTAACTGTGTTTGCATGGTTCAATACCCCCTCCCCCCCCCGCTCCAGCACGATCGGAGTCGCACATGAGCCTAGGTCATGCACGCACGACTCGACCAGCACATGATGGCCATTTAGGCTGATCAACGCCCTCGAGCGGCGGGAGCGGGCCGCACATCGTGGAGATAATGACATAGCAGTTTTCATTTTTTTTATCGCGATGGACCATGTATGTCCTTATATTACTTAGATTCTCTTGTTTCTACCGACGGAGAGGTATGGACAAGGAGCCCCCCGGCGTAAATCCCTATTCCTAAGATCCAGATGGCAATATTATTGGGCACGCCTTGAGACAGCAACCGATTTATCGGTACTTGTTGTTACAAAAAAATGTAAGTAACCGCAATAACTGCAGTCCCTAAGCATTAACATACGTACTAATTTCTAATCAAAAACGTAAGTCTAGAAATAATCCATTTCTCAAGAATGTAAAATGAAAGTTGCTGCTCGACCTTAACGATTCACAGCCCGCTCCCACCGAACCAGGGTGCCGACCGGCCTAGGCCGATCGGCGTTCGAGAGGAACGACGAGCTAGCCTTATCTAGCTCCACCGTGATTTCAGTCTTGCCGAAGATATGAGAGGAAATAAGGCTAGCGGTACCCCCTCTCCTTCACGTAGTCACTTGTCGACCCCGGCGTCGCAAGGTCGCATCCCGTAGCCCCGTCCCAAGGTCGTTGCCACTCCTCCCGGCGCGACGTTGCTCCTCGTCGAGGTCCCCATCACCTCGATGACATATGGAGGGCCGCCGAGACAAACAAAAAGGAAAAGCTAGCGCTAATGCTTCCGTGCTTGTGAGTTACCTCCATTACTTTCCCGCCAATGTCCTTACTAGTACTCGGGAACTAGGCCAACTAGGCCGACCAACATGTCCAACAACCAACTAGAGACCGTACCCTCCACTCACCGTACGCGCGTCCGTCGAGCACATTTATTTTGAGTAGTGCGAGCCTCCGCGCTCATCCGGGCTCGCACTCTCACATACTAGGTGTGCTTGTTGATAGTGGGTAGAGGTAGGGCAGGCATGGTCAACGTTGCAAGATCCATACGGCCGCGGGGTATGGACACTTTCTCCAATAAAGCCCTCCGTTCACGGTTTGTCGGCGGCGGCTTATCTAGAGGCTCACTGCCGTTTGATCACGCCGCTCCTCCCGTCGCGACACACCTCCTCGCTGCTAATGTCGTGTTGCCCCCCCCCCCCCCCCCCCCCCTGGGTCGGCTCGACGTCAGCATGCTAGTCGACGGGCAGCGAGCGCCCTTAGCGTTGCTACCCAATTGTCCGTCGTTGTCCCAAAGTCGTTGATGCTCCTCCCGGCGCGAAATTCCTCCTCGTCCCCCGTCACCTCGAGGGCATGTGGAGGGGGCCGAAGCAAACATAAAGGAAAAGCTAGCGCTAATGCGTCCGCACTTTTGAGTTCCCTCCGTCGTTTTCTCGCTTTTTCCTTACTAGTACCCGGGAACATGTCTAGCAACCAGCTAGCGACCGTATCCTCTTCCCACCGTACGCGCACTTATTTTGAGTGCGAGCCTCCGCGCTCATCCGGACTCGCACTCTCAAATATTCGGTGTGCTTGTCGATATTGTGTAGCACAAGGGCAAGGCATGGTCAACGTTGCAAGATTCATGGAGCTGCGGGGTATTGACACTTTCTCCAAAACCCTCCGTTCATGGATTGTCGGCGGCGGCATATCTAGAGGCTCGCTGCCGTTTGACCACGCCGCTCCTCCCGTCGCGACACTCCTCCTCGCTGCTAATGTCATGTTGCCCCCCCCCTTGGGTCGGCTCGACATCAACATGCTTGTCGACGGGCAGCGAGCGCCCTTAGCGTTGTTTCCCAGTTGTCCGCCGCTAGCCCCCCCCCCCCCCCCCCCCCCCCCCCCCCCCCCCCCCCGATCCGCCCGTTCGCTACCCGCTCGTATCGCTCTATCGCTGTGTGGGAAAACGTGGTGGTTGACGAAGGCTTGGTCACTACATCATGTACCAATTCGAATCAAGGTACGCCAAGCAAATTGCACCTTTGCTATTGATAAATTTGATGACGTGCTTAGATGGTAGTTGCTTATATATGAGTATACGCCATTGGCGAGGCAAATTTCTTTGTTCTCCTCCAATTTGATCCATGTAACGATGTTGCGCCACGCCTTAGCCCCATATTGATCTCGGAGGTAGTGTCATCATCCAACACGTTAATCGGCAATGCACGCGCTCGATCTCAGTGTAGGCGATATGGCATTGTCGGACAGATGTCGAGAGGCAGTGAAACAAGCCACGTTCGTTTCCACGTGTCTATTTTCCATATTGAGCTGCGCCGAGCTTGATGTATGAGCGCGCGCGCAGTTCTTGTAGGCGTTGACCCAAGCTAACATGTCGGACCATGTTGGTTTCTGGGTGAATCTCGGGGTTTTGTTGACGTCAATAAGTTTCTGCGAAGTTTTGGCTGGTATGGTGACACAATCCATGAGGGTTGACAATATTGTATCTTGTTTATTGTCATGCGAAAGAGAAGGCATTATGTGTTTCTTGCGAATAAAATTGATAAGAATTTGTTTTGGTAATGAGTGATTGGTGTAGAAGTTGAAAATTTCAAACGGTAAAAAGGAAGGAGGAAATTTGTCGGTGTTGGTGGTACTGTTTTTCGTCATCGGCTATCGATAAAAGAATTCCGGAAAGTGTCAAGTGCTGACAATTTGGGCACGTAAGGTGAATGAAGGTGTGATATACGAATTCACTAATTCACTTATCGCCCGCGCAAAATGTTGATATTGCCGAAACAAGTGATACAGAAATCAGAAAATCGAGGAACTACTGCAAATGATTTTGTGATGGGTCGCAACATGAAATATTAAAATGGGCCTTTGAGTATTTGTCACTGCTCGTGTGCAAAAAATGTGATTTTCGATGGTAATATGATTTGTCTCCAGGGTAAAACTAGGAGGTAAGTAGGTACGTAGGGTGATATCACTGCCGACTCGATCACAACAGGTGATCAAAAAAATGTTGGGAGTTGTATTCAATGGCGAGCCTTTCCTTCTTATTTACCTTGGTTGTTGCCGATCAACACATTGTTCCGTGTTGTTTCGGAAGTCAAACTGATTGTAAAATAGTACATTGATGGTGCTCAGCTAATTATTTGAGTTACTTAATGTGAGGGCCCATAACCTATGAAAGGAGCAAGGGTAACGGAGACTGAACGGTGAAACTGAGAAAGGGAATAGTTGCATGATATAAGTACCATGCCTAAATATACAATATATAGATGACCCAAGGTTATGTGGGTATATAATACAGTCTGACCCTATGCTAGACTGAGGATGTGTCACAACTGTGCTTAGTGGTGCTATGGGTAGTGCTGTTGTTGGTGTGTGTGTGTGTGTGTGTGTGTGTGTGTGTGTGTGTGTGTGTGTGTGTGTGTGTGTGTGTGTGTGTGTGTGTGTGTGTGTGTGTGTGTGTGTGTGTGTGTGTGTGTGTGTGTGTGTGTGTGTGTGTGTGTGTGTGTGTGTGTGTGTGTCGCGGGTGACAAATGACAGCTTTATTTGTTCATGTCAATTGATATACGGGACAGTTAGTACCCGTGTGACGTAGAATCGTATAGCGCCATTGAAATATGACTCCACTGCTTTTTCTTGTAAGAAATTTTATGAACAAAGAGGCGATGAAATATGCGACCGTAATAGAATACGAATATGTTAGTACTGATACCTGTACTGTGCGCACAGATGTCAGCATGGCCTGCAGATGGGTGCACCTGTCAGAACAGAACAGAACAGAACAAGAACTCCCCACTGCTCAGCGCTACGCTCTCTGGAAGCCCGCCAGGGACACCGCTTTGGTTGGTTTCCCGGTCGCCATCAGCCAAGCGTTGCGGCGCCGCGCCGATTCTGGGACCAACCGACGAACGGAGAGGGCACACGACGTCACACTCGTACGCGCTCCGACTACAGCACGGAATACAAGAGGGCAAATTTCGGACAGTGATGTTGGCATCACATACTGCCACCGTCGCGTTAGTTGCAGCGCCGTTGTTCTCCACATCTGTGCCTGCGCGCGGTGAGCAACGAGGATACTCCCGGCAGCTAGCGAGTGTGTGGAGACTGCCGGTCGAAGACGCAAAGACGGCTCGGTCGTGTAGCGCCACTTCAGGTTTTCAAGCACGGAACCACGGTATTCAGCACTCGTCCAAAGCTGAGAAGCATCTTCAGAACTCATTCAAATTGGACGTTTCTGGGCCTGCCATGTGTGGGCAGGTGTCTGAACGCTACTGACGCTCTGAGCGGGTGCCCGGATAGGGAAGGGCCGGACGAGTTGCCGGCGCCGTGGGGTGGTCTCAGCGGGAGCAGCGGCTGGCGACGCCGGAGACGAGGAGCGCGGGCTGTCGGAGGCCTTTGAGCTTTTAGGGGAGGCGCAGCGGCTAGCGGAGGAGCAAACGAGGGCGGAGCTTCTTCAGTGGGAAGCGGCCGAGGAGGCGGGCGACGGGGGCGGTGACGCGGCGCGGATGAAGGCCGAACCACCCTCCTCGTCCACCACCGCCTCGTCGCCGTCCCCTCTCGCCGCAATCCCAGACGTGCTGCGCTTTGGTAGCGAGGCCATGTATCCGCTGGCTGTTCGCGCGTTGCAGAAGGCGCTGCTGGCCCAGGGCTTTGTTGTTAGTGCCGAGGCGGGTCGGTTCGGGATGCGCACGGAGGCGGCGCTGAAGGCGTTCCAGGTAAGCCATGCGGTGCGATCCGCCCTCAATGACCGGAAACGCCGCTCTGCTCACTCGAAACGAGCCATCCGCCGGAACCTCCGAAGTTATCACGGAATGTTAAGCTCTGGTAGCCACGAGAGTAACAGGGCAGCTTCATTATCATATTGATTAAATGATCGATCCTTAACGCCGTCATCAGGATTGGGCTTTTGGATCGGCGGGTGGACTTCACTTTCTGCAGTTCGCGTTATCGCTTTTACTATCTCAGTGTATTTACAATTGCGATATACACGTTTCTTTATGTTCTCAATCTCATACTCAACGCATTCGATATAAGCAATTGAGCATGCACATCAGCTGTGAATCTGTGTTCCCGCTGGATCGATGCGGCGGTGTCAATTCCACCTCGTATTAGGCTGCGCTGCCTTCCTCTCCTTGGCCGTCGTAATTTGGCAACGACGCGTCAGTTGCTGTGGTGATCACCTCTTTAGGTTCACACCCATTAAATGAAATTCAATGATAAGCAAGCAGTCCCCACACTCGGGCAACGTCGAGCTACATTCTTGGCGCAACATTTATGAATCGCAAATCCGCACCACAGGAGAGCCGAGGGCTGCGGCGGACCGGCGTCCTGGATGCCGAGACTCTGGACGCGCTCGTCCAACTTGACAGGTGCCAATATTACTGAAAACCGCGCGGATCACCCGTTACCCGAACTCATACCCCAACAAATCGCGATTTCTCGATTCGGTTCGGTTCTGGCCGCCCTCCCGAAACCCTGAACCCGCCGGACCGGAACCAATGCTTATTTTTGCGTCGGTTGCCAGGCGGCGGCTACGCGACGCGCCCGCGCAGCTCGAGCGGCTGAAGCACTTTTGGCGGGAGGAGGGGCTTTCGGATGAAAGGGCAATCGAAGCGCTTGCAGAGAAGCTGTCATTGGACGGTGACATACCGAGCATGGTGACCAACTGACCCTCTCTTCTTATTGTCGCAGCGTCATAGATAGCAATAATTCGCTAAAAGAACCAAATCGTCGAAACACCTGCCCGCTGGCAGCGGAACCCCAATAAGTAATTCATTAACCTTGGCGAGGACGTGCGATGAGAACTCCAATCAAGCACCGTTGCATTGTTTGTAATTGTTGTGCACACTGAGTGGAGGATATCCAATCAAACAACAATTTAATAATTAGTGTATATATGACCATATAATACCATATCGAACTTTTCATTAATATAAAAGTATCGACAAAATATACGCAGCCAGAAGAAATGGGGAATGGTGCGTTACTCATTGGCATGAGATGAAAACGATGAATACGACAGAATAGCTTACAAAATGTTATGGATGTACGCTTAGAGCACAGCGCTCGATGTTGTTTGTTGCACTGACGAATTTTAGCGCTTTGCAGGACGCACTCTATGCGCGCCTACAGCGTCTGCGGCGATTGCTGCCCGAGGCGGACGTTTTAAAGATGGCAATCAGTGAACTGAAGGTATGCCGTTTTCCTTACCAATATCATCATCATCATCATCCTTTGCGGTGGACAATATTCGAAGGTTGGCCAATTTTAGAGGGCTTCCTCCCGGAAATCAGGAAGAACGAGCTCTTGATTACTGGGGAAATCTAACTATTTGTGCTCACGATTTTGATATAAATCGATGTCATTTGAAGGGGCAGTGCCATGCTTGCATCTTCAAATACATTTCAATTCA
>JAPMLY010001210.1:97500-117500 GCA_026401115.1 Tetraselmis chui
GCGCGCAACATACCTCGACAGTACTGCATCGAGCTGTCTTGTCGACCGCTGAATGGAGAAGAGACTGTGCGCTGTTGAGCTGCACTGCTCGCGCTCTAAATATGTGCTCGGTATGGACCTCGTCCACCCTCGCAATCCACAGCTTCATCACATTGACTCAGGTTAATGCGCGCGCAGTCGCAGCCGCACTATTTAACCTTCTTAATCTTTTCTTTCATGTTTATTTGTCCCGTCTTACATTATTGCGCATGCTGCTGCCCCTCCCCCCCCCCTTGTCACACACACACACACACACACAGACACACACACACACACACAGACACACACACACACACACACACACACACACACACACACACACACACACACACACACCCCCCCCCCCCCCCCCCCACACACACACACGCACACACAGGGAGAGATGGGCATAGACACTAACACACACAGCCAATAATATCATTGAAAGGTTTGGGCATTTCTACACATTCAATTGAAGCTCAGACATCATTTAAAATTTTATATTGGTATCCGTTCATGAATATAGGCATGCTTGGTAAAGTAAGAGAATTGCCGAGTAACGTAGTAGACACGTGCGTTTCGAAGCTCTGTGGTTCTGCCATGGTTTGGAGGTGTCGCGTAGGCCAGGTTCGACATAGGCACTTGATTTTGGATGCAGCTTGGGATGTACGAGGAGAAGGCATGTTCTCGTGATGTGTGCATAACTGGAGAGATAAATGACCCTTGACGCCAATTGTCGTGAAGGAGGGTTTACAACCCAATTGTCGGGTTTGTCCGAAACGAAGCACAATTGTAAAGCACGAGAATTCATTTCGATAGAGATTCAAGTATGTTATAGCTCAAGTAGGATGTCACTGCGGACCATGTGATATACTTCGTATAGCTAGCAACTCGTTTCAGAGTATATCGTCCGTCTCGGTGGATTGAAACGGTACACCTAGCGTTTGTGTTTATGGAAGCAAGCCATTCTTAAATATTTCACTGGTTCGCTGGTTATGTTTTGCTTCGCCCGGCGGCCCTTCATTCCGGACGAGATTGTCTCGGCGCTCTTGCTCACATAGATGATATGCACCGTCGGCTTGGGATATATTTGTTAGAGCGCATCGCTACATGGTCACCAAGGTCCACGCAACGCCGCAAAAGGGCATATGCAATCTCGCGTAACACCATTGGCGGCCTTCTTTGATGTAGTATCGACATATTGCAATTCAATTGTCAAAACGCCAAGATTACCGTTCGTCAGCCTATGTGTAAATGTTCCGACCGGAAGTACGTAGTTCATAGTGACTAATACTCGTGAGTTTCCTTGCGCCGTCTCATGAGGATAATGAAGTTGCTAGTGTGCGCGCGCGCGCGCGTGTTCTCCACCTCCACGCGGTGGGCGATTTTAACCCCGTAGACGTCAACCGTGTCAGACTTGGTACGGTAGGAGGTTGAGATAGGCTCCGGCAATGCGGTCCGTGCGATCAGTTGTTTTCGGGAAGCCCCGGTACGAAGGCCTTTTAAAGATACGATTTGTTCACCATCGCCAAGATGAATCCCCCGCACGGTTATTAGTCCGATAATACGTTTCAAGGCTAGCTAGATTCTCCACAAATACTCTCCTATTCACAGACGGGACCAATATGCCATGGGTTTTGGCGGCGAAGAAGGTACGGGCGGAACTGAGTTGGCGGCTAGCGTTGGAGCTGGCTGACGGAAACTCTTGAAGATGGAGACTCTACTAGGCGTTCGACACCTCACACGCCGTGGCGATTATATGCTCAGTTTCGACCTGCAAGACGGGCTCTATGCTCTGGGGATTGCCCCAGAGTTTCAAAATTACTTACGGTAAACGTTCGCGGACAACTCTATCGCTCAGCCGGCCTACCTTTGGGCTTGTCGCTCTCAACTTTCCATTTTTGCAAACTCACGGAGACCTTCGTATGCTACCTTCGGACGACGGATTAAGAGAGCGCCCCCCCCCCCCCCCCCCCCCCCCCTTCGACCAACATGCAAGACACTAACTAAGACGAAAGCGATGGAGGGGACTGCGATGGAGGGGGCCCCGACACACTACTTGATGTCGACGAATTTCAGATCTTCGCCTCGTCGAAAGCAGAGGCCTCCCATGTTCACCACCGCCTCGACAAGATACTCGAGCGGTTCCAACTTATGCGTCTCCACCTAAAGGGTTTCTTGGAACCAACGCGGTTCGGACACCCACATGGGCATCAACATAGACCCAACATGTCACTTCTTCGCCCCCGCGGATAAGTTGTTGAAGATCATCACGCAAGCAATACATCTTATTATCGGACTTGTTACCAGAAATTCGCGATGGCTACAATCGGTGCGAGACCTACAATCGCTTGATGGACATACCCAATACATGCTCCTCATTTCATCGGCGCTCTTCTTCATGCGCGAGCTCCACTCGGTCATTGGCGACAAGTGGGGTGGCAAGCCCGTATGACTTCATAGCTATGGTGAGTCATGTAATGGTGCACAAAGGTGGCGCCCGCCGGCGGCGCAACGGCGGCGGCCCCTGAGGGAGGTGCGCTCGCATGCCCGTCGGCACTCACACCCATCTCCTCGTGGTGGGCGTTGGTAATCTTATAGCCGTGCTAGGCCTTGCACGATTGGGGGCTAGGCGGGGTGAAATCCGGCGGGGATTTCCTAAGTACGGGAAGCCTAAGAGGGAAGCCTAAGTACGGGGGGCTTTTAAAATATCATACGTGCACGATCGCCAAGATCTCCCGCTTGGCTAGTCCGATATTTCTTTTCAAGGCTAGATACTCCTCGCATACACTCATATTTACGGGCGGGACATGTATCTGAGGGGTCATTTGGCGGCGACGACGAGGGTACGGACGGATTTGAGTTGGCGGCGTGCGTTGGAGCTTGCGGCGGAGAGCCGGGAAGCAACGCTTGGACATAGCGATCGTTGACAACCGACTATCCATATGGGACTCGAGGCTCCATTGCTCCAATGGGGGCGAAGCGAGAGGCTACGCAAGCCGGTGGAGGGTCGCAGCCGGAGGAGCGACGCGGTCTGGCGGCGGAGATCCAAAGGATCATCCGGCGCCGGATGAACCCGGTACGGAGGGTTTTCGGGTAAATATTTCCGCATACCCACCATCTTTTGCGGAGCGGCGACTCGATCCTTGTGTTCCACCA
This sequence comes from Tetraselmis chui, assembly GCA_026401115.1. Taxonomy (NCBI): domain Eukaryota; kingdom Viridiplantae; phylum Chlorophyta; class Chlorodendrophyceae; order Chlorodendrales; family Chlorodendraceae; genus Tetraselmis; species Tetraselmis chui. The sequence goes on from JAPMLY010001210.1 coordinate 100,678, forward strand.
ACCCTTCCCCCAGTCGGTACCTATGTATCGATAGGCTGCCTCATGTAGTATGGCTAGGGATATCACAACGTCGCACTTCTCGCATAGGCGAGCCTTGACAACGTAAACTACCGAAGGAGGGTACGGCCGGCCACATCGCGATAAGACATGTGTTGGAATGAATAAGAATACATATAGACGAAGAAAAATCAAAATTTATAGGATTATAGGGTTGGGTGGGTGGGTTCGCGCGAAGCCTAGATTGGCTGAGCGCGAAAGCAGAGAGTGCCTAGGCTCGTGGCTAGCTACGGCTTATAAGGCGCGGGCTAGCTAGAGCTGACCGTTGGGGAAGTCGTTGGTCGTTGGTTGCGTCTAACTGCTCGGGCAAGGTGGTTGCCCTGCAGGTGAGACGCGCCGATATTAACGGTAACAGTAACCGCTGGAGTTACTGTCCCGTACACATGATATTGGATATGCAAACCTCTAGATTCAAATCAATTTGACCATTTACCCTAGGGCACGTTTTGCCAGTAACCTAAAGCCAAAGGCTTGCACAACCAGAATTAGTGTTGCGGGGGGGACGGAGTGAGCCAGCCGAAGAACCGCCAAGCAGCATGTGTTGGGGTCATGGTTGGGTCAATATATTTGCCTTCGGTCATAGAGCTGTTCTTGGCCCAGCCACCCATATATTTGATTACGGGGAGGGGGGCGCCGATGCAACTGGCAGCGGACGCCGCGCCTTTCCGTAGGCTATGCGACGTCCACTTGAAACCGGTGGGCGCGGATAAGTTGACGGTGCGGAGGGCGAGGGTGAGCCAAGCGGAGATGGTGGACGCGGCGCCCCAATCGGTAGAAGGTTCGGAAGGTGAGAAGCTCCAAAAGGCGAGCGGGGGTGGCGTGTTGTAGAATTTGTTGCAGAATGCCGCGCGGTGCTCCGTGTAGTAGTCGAGTAGGTCCGCCAAGACGGGGTTAGCGGCTACAGGGATAGCGATGACAGGTTTATCGCCGGCGTCGCGGCGCTGGTCTCCTTTAGATTTGCGTACGAATAGGCAAATTTGTTGAGAAGGCCTGTCGACAACTAGGTCGCCGGTCTGGCAGCGGGCGCCAGTTTCGGCGCGGCAGAAAAACATGTAATAGACGCACACCGCTAAACAGGCTCTGAAACGCTGCATTTGCGGGAGGGAAGCAGGGGTCCACGCGAAGGTACTGTGTAGGGTGTTGGCGGCGTGTAGGATGTCCAAGGCGACTTGTGCGGGTAGCGGGAGGCGAGCCGCGGTAGGAAGTAGGCGGTGCTGTAGCATTTCGAGGCCACGGCGGGCGTCCGCCAGGAGTTCGCCCACGGCGATAGGTTGGCGCCGGTGGTCGCGGAAGAACTTGTTAACCGCGGAGAAGTAAGGTTGCAGCGAGCTGGCAGCGACCGTTCCTAGGAGGGCTAGCCAGGCCGTGTAGCGGACCATCGTGGCCGGCGTGGTCTGTAGCGGGGCGATATTTTCCTCTGCACAAAGAATAAAAAACTGTCTGATTGCGCTCTGGTAGCTCGCGTACGTAGAGGGCGCTAGCGAGTTGCTGAGTAGGGTGACCGCCGTAACCCCGAGCTTATCCGATCCTAGGAGGTCTTGAAAAGTTTCAGCTAGATCGGATGACCAGGGCGACTGTGCTGCTTCACGGCGTAAGCCGTAGCGCGGCGGTCATGTACGCAAAGGAGGGACGTGCTTTACATGCGTATTTAATCGGTCCGGGCGTAACGCCCGGCCAATCGCACCGCGTCGAATGTAGAGCCAAGAGGGGGTGATAGCCGAAAGGCCACGATGCTCCACGCGGGAGATCCGACCCCTTCGTGCTTGCCTAGCCTGCCGGGAAAGAACATGTCGCGGGACGCTGGGAAGTGCACGGTCTCGGTGGCCAAGCGGGCGAACGCGTGGTACCACGTTTTGTTTCGCCAGTAGGGGGCGATAACAGTCGCCGCGGCTTGAGCTTGTTCGAGTTTTGCGGCGAGCGCTGGTAGGGCAGACCAAGGAGGGTTGCAGTAGTTGTTCTCGCGTCTCCACGCCGAGTCGGGGAGGTGCAGGCAGTCGATGTCCTCGCACCGGGGGTCGCGCCAGCGGGCGTTGAAGCGTGGCAGTTGCGCGTTGAGCATAGACGCGAAACGATCGATCGTATGCGGGCCCCACCGGCTCTGAAGGTGGTCGAAGAGTCGTGGGTTTAGTTGCCAGTCTTCGGAGTCCATCTCGCGGCTGAGCGTGTCGGCCCAGACGTTGGCGGCCGACCGGATGTAGCGTGGGCGGATGTGGATGTCGTTGGTGTCGAGTAGGAACCACAAGCGCCGTAGCTCGGCCATCATGACGGGCGACCGGGACGTTAGCTTGGTTAGGGCGGCGACCACGGCAGTGTTGTCCTCGTGGAGGAGGACTTGCCGTCCTCGGAGTTGCGGTAGAAAGGATTCGACCGCGTGCCGGACCGCTCGAAGCTCCTTCCACGTAATGTGTTGGAGGCGGTCGGGGGCGCTCCAAAACCCGCGGGCTTGGTAGTTGGCGTCCTCGTTGAGGACGGCCCCCCATCCGTAGTCGCTCGAGTCGGCGTGCAAATAGGCGGTCTCGACGGGCTTGTAGATCGACCGGCCGTTGTGTTGGGTGGGCACCGTACGCCACCACTCGAGGTCGCGTCGAAGTTGGTGGGTGAGGCGCACTCGTCCCCCCCAACCGGTTCGGGTAGCCAAGACGTTGTGGAGCTCGCGCAAAAAGAATCGCGCGGGCGCAATGGCGAGTTAGAGAAATTGCGCCTTCCCCGCGAAGGCTGCGAGTTGCCGTGTGGGTAGCCATCGTGCGTTGGACGCTGCTCGCCCGAGCAAGGACGAAGCGTGTTGTGCGAGGTGTTGCAGTTTTTCGAGTGGGGCGCGAAACTCGCCGCGTTGTAAATCCACCGTGAGGCCCAAGTGGTCGCCGACTTGAGTTGGCGTCCACACGCCTTGCTGGGGGTTGCGTTGTAGGCCGAGGCTGTCTAGCAGGGCTTGGACGCGCTGCCGAAGTAGTAGTGCCTCGTCGTAGGAATCCGCCAAGAAGAGGAAGTCGTCCATGTAGGGGAGGAGACGGGTGCCTCGCCATCGCGCGTTCCGGAGGAAGCGCTTGGCCGGGCGGCGTGGGCCGGCCGGTGTAGATGTGGGCGTGGGAGGTGGTGGGCGGCGTAAGTGGTTCGTAAACACTTGCGTGAGCTTGCAAAAGTAGTAGGCGGAGCCCGACCACCCCATGGGGAGGCACGCGAGGCGCCACAAGGTGCGGCGGTAGTTGACCGTGAAGTAGTCTCGGTCCTCCTCCCGGATGCCAAGGGTGTAGTACCCATCGGCGAGGTCGAGTGAGACGAAGTAGTCCCCCGGGCGAGATAGATGGCGGAGGTGTTTGAGGGTCTCGCAAGTCATGTTGAATGTTGAGCAGTAGCGGTTGAGTTCTCGAAGGTCGATAATCAAGCGCCATTGATTGCATCCGGGTTCTGGCACCAAGAACATCCGGGAAACGTAGCGGGGGTTCGTAGAGCGCTCCCATGCGCCGCAAGCCTCGAAGCGTGGGAGTTTCGAGTTGAGAAACTCGAGTTGGTCGGGTGTGGCGTCTAGCATGGAGATGCCGTGGTTGAACGGCTTGGGACGTAGGCCGTGCTTGAACTTCACACGTACGCCGTGGCGGATCCAACTTAGGACTTGGCCGCTCGCGCCGATGCGCTCCCACTCCCGCCATTTTCGACGTACGCGGTGGCGCATGAAGGAAGATGTCGGGGAGCAGGAATCGGCGCGGCGGGCCACACCATCATTTCTTGCTTGGGGTTTTAGCCGAGTCGGTCGGCTTGGGGGGGGGGGGGGGGGGGGGTGGCTCGTGCCACGGCTGCTGCTGCAGCGGCGGCCTTGCGTTTGTCGGCGGCGGCTTTGCGGGTTCGAGCGTCGGGGCCGGTGGGCTTGTCCGGCGTGATCTTCGCGAAAGCGGTACCGGCAGCGGCCTTGCTGGCGGCGTGTAAGCTGACTTCAAGCGTGCGGTCGACGAAAGCTTGGCGTAGCGCGTCCAATGGGCCGGAGACCGCGGTAGGACGCGGTCGGCAAAAGCGCTCGTGTGCCAATTCGGCAAACACGCGGTCCGCATCTGTGCTCGTTTGTCCGCCCTTGGTGAGGCGGAGGAAGCCCAATCTAGTACGGGCGGCCTCCTCCGTCGCTGTGTGGGTGCGATGACCCGCTCGGATGAGGGCAATCGCTGCCGCCTGCTCTGTAGGTAGAGGTGGGCCGTGCGACAACGTGTCCAAAGCCTCGCCAATTGCCGCGTTGGCGCAACTGTCGAAGAAGGCATAGCACCCGATGTGTAGGTACTCGTCGTACGCCGCTTGGGTGCGTTTGTCGCTTAAAGCTCGGGCGGTGTCGTCCATGAGAGTCCACAGACGTGGCTCGTCGACGTCGCGAGGCGGACGTTCGAGGCCGGCCGGGATGACTTCACCGTAGTAGGTGAAGTCGACGAATTCGGCCGCGGAGGGGTCGAGTTCGTCGTCAAGCAGGTCGATAGGTGGCTCAGGGGCCGCCTTACCACCCTCCGTCGCTGTCGCATCGGCGGGAATTGACTGCTGTTGATCAGTGGTAGCAGGAGTAGCTGTCGTCTGCTGGAGCTGGGCGAGCAAGGCAGCGTTAGCCGCCAAAAACTGCTCAGTAATCTGTTCGGCTGTGCGTTGTTCGATTGAGGTAGCGTGAGGGTCGGCCGCTGCGGCGGAAGTAGACTGCTCAGGCTGCATGTTGTGGAACTGCGTAGCTGAACGAGGGGAAGTGTCGCGTGACGCTCGAGTGCGCATGGGACGAAAAGGTAAAACTGACACCCTGCTCGACTACTAGAGTCGAGACTGCATTCGCGCGAAGCCTAGATTGGCTGAGCGCGAAAGCAGAGAGTGCTTAGGCTCGTGGCTAGCTACGGCTTATAAGGCGCGGGCTAGCTAGAGCTGACCGTTGGGGAAGTCGTTGGTCGTTGGCTACGTCTAATTGCTCGGGCAAGGTGGTTGCCCTGCAGGTGAGACGCGCCGATATTAACGGTAACAGTAACCGCTGGAGTTACTGTCCCGTACACATGATATTGGATATGCAAACCTCTAGATTCAAATCAATCTAACTAACCATACATATAGACGAAGAAAAATCAAAATTGTTTACGTAGATGTTTTAGACGGTATCACCACTGCCATTGGAGAGGTCGAAATTATTGATTACATGGCATATATCCTTACGCATCGAAGAGCCCTACAATAGGCTTGGTCACAAGGGGCGCCCGGAGACAACATCCGTCAACTGGGTGATTGTTGTAAACAATTTCAATCTGGACAAAGGTATCGGCTCATTCCAACGGGAAGCCGATCCAACGCCGAGTCGAAATACACCGCTTACCCGCATACCGACGATCTAGGCTACGGATGGGGGGCGGGGCTTAACAACCACAACGAAACGCGTGGATTTTGGAGCGTGTGCAACGAGGCACAACACATAACATAGACAGAACAAATTTTGGGGCTTGCTCGACGAAAATGGAATCAACATTCAAGCCCGCTACACGCGTTCCACGGCTAACGTTTAGGCCGACCGCCTAAGCATACACCACATCGACGACTTGCAGCTCGATCCGATACCACTCGCGGAACTCAACCCTCGCTTCGGCCCACACATTATCGATCGCTTCACGTTAGCGCTTAACAAACTAATACCTCGCTACAAGTCATGATGGCTAGACCCTACCCGCGAGGCGGTCGATGCTCCACACCTCCCAAACCTGTAGTGGACAGCCGAGAACAACTCATGCAACCCCCCGTGGCCCCTCCTACCCAACCTCATCCGTAAGTTGCGATTGTACAATAATGTATGTCGTACTCCGCTACTCCGCGTCTCTGGCTGTTCGTCATGGGCAGAGATATGCACGTACCTGTACGGGTGAGTGCGTACTGTCCTAGTCAGCAATTCTGTCGCCCCCCTCCAAAAGCACGTTGGACAATATTGGACAATATACTGATGATGTGGCTATCTACAAGTACGGTACCGTACAAGTACTGGGCGGGGTCTGGTACCGTACCGCCGAAGCGACAGCATGCGATATTTATTTATACAGCCAGGGTGCGCAGGTGCTCATCATCTCAGAGCGCATTGCCCCCCCCCCCCCCCCTCCCCCAAAACAGACCTGTACCGAAGGGACATTTCCCAGCGAAGTCTTTGTAGGACAAGTGCCTTTTACACAACCCCGTGGCGTCTCCAAACTCAGGGTGCGAAAACCGTCGAGGCCAGAGCGGACGTTTCCTGCGTGTCGCAATCCCCAACCCTACGCGTATAGTTAGATCAGCTTCCGGGAGCTCAGCAGCAGCTGCCTCATGCAAGCCCACTGCGACAAGCACCGCCACTATTCGGTGTCAAAACCGCACTGTCTAACCTTCTTAATCTTTCCTTTCATGTTTATTTGTTCCGTCTTACATTATTGCCAATACTGCTGCCCCCCCCCCCCCCCCCCTTGTCACACACACACATACACACACACACACACATACACAACCCCCCCCCCCCCTTGTCACACACACACACACACACACAACCCCCCCCCCCCCCCCCCCCACACACACACACGCACACACAGGGAGAGATGGGCATAATAGACACTAACACACACAGCCAATAATATCATTGAAAGGTTTGGGCATTTCTACACATTAAATTGAAGCTCAGACATCATTTTATAATCCATATCGGTATTCGTTCATTAATATAGGCCTACTTGGTAAAGTAAGAGAATTGCCGAGTAACGTAAGTAGACATGTCCGTTTCAAAGCTCTGTGATTCTGCCACGGTTTGGAGGTGTCGCGTAGGCCAGGTTCGACATAGGCACTTGATTTTGGATGCAGCTTGGGATGTACGAGGAGAAGGCATGTTCTCGTGATGTGTGCATAACTGGAGAGATAAATTACCCTTGACGCCAATTGTCGTGAAGGAGGGTTTACAACCCAATTGTCGGGTTTGTCCGAAACGAAGCACAATTGTAAAGCACGAGAATTCATTTCGATAGAGATTCAAGTATGTTCCAGCTCAAGTAGGATGTCACTGCGGACCATGTGATATACTTCGTATAGCTAGCAACTCGTTTCAGAGTATATCGTCCGTCTCGGTGGATTGAAACGGTACACCTAGCGTTTGTCTTTATGGAAGCAAGCCACTCTTTAATATTTCATTGGTTCGCTGGTTATGCTTCGCTTCGCCCGGCGGTCCTTCATTCCGGACGAGAATGCAACGGCGGTGGTGGAGACCCTCCCGCGCGTGTTGCTCATGGATGATATGCACCGTCGGCTTGGGATATGTTTCTTCGAGCGCATCGCTACATGGTCACCAAGGACCAAGCAACGCCGTGAAAGGGCATGTGCAATCCCGCGCAACACCATTGGCGGCCTTATTTGATGTAGAATCGACATATTGCAATTCAATTATCAAAACCCCAAGATTACCGTTTGTCGACCTATGTGAAAATGTTCCGACCGGAAGTACGTAGTTCATAGTGACTAATACTCGTGGGTTTCCTTGCGCCGTCTTAGGAGGATAATGAAGTCGCTAGTGTGTGTGTGTGTGTGTGCGCGCGTATTTGTGTGTGTGTGCGTGTGTGTGTGTGTGTGTATGTGTGTGTGTGTGTGTGTGTGTGTGTGTGTGTGTGTGTGTGTGCGCGCGCGCTCGCGCGCGCGTGTCCTCCACCTCCACGCCGTGGGCGATGGTTACCCCGTAGCCGTGCCAAACTTGGTACGGTAGGGGCCGAAAGAGGTTCCGGCAATGCGGCCCGCGCGATCATTTATTTTCGGGGAGCCTCGGTACGAAGGGCTTATCAAGATAGGATTTGTTCACCATCGCCAAAATGAATCTCCCGCTCGGTTACTAGATCGATCATACTTGTCGAGGCTAGATTCTCCTCATATACTCTCCTATTCACGGAAGGGACCAATATTGTCTATTTGTGCAAAGGGTCACATGTGGCCCCTTACGTATGTAAAAGGTCACATGTGACCCTTTAAAGATAACGCTTTTTTTAATGTGTTCATTGGCATGATGTTGGGAGCTACCTCAAACATTTCGTCTACAAGACCATTTTGACCCTGTGCAAAAACAATTGTTGAAATTGGTGCTAATATAGCAAAGTACCAAGCGTCGGAACATGACGTGGTCGGGGGGTTTCATTTACTTCAACCTCGGCGCACCGCCATTTTTTCAATACTTGCCATGCGCGCAGAATTCTACTTGTACGATGTTCCATGCGCAGAGGCTGTGGCATTGGCCATCTGCTTCGATGTTCGAGGTGCCCATGGGTAGTCTAGATTAGGGTTTAGGGTTTAATATATTAGGGTTTGCCCTAATGTTGCCCTTCATTGCAAATTATGATGCCAAACAAGCATGCATATATCATATATACAATGTTCATATGTCGAGGTCAAGATTGGCCATTTTTTGGACATTATCATGTATTTACAAGCCCCCAACACAAAAAAATGAAAGAGGTCACATGTGACCCCTTACGATGCCCCCCCTAGAATGTGAGAGAACGGCGAAATTTTGCCGCATGCCATAGGATTATGTTTTAATGATAGTAACGATGGTATCATATTTCTGCGTAATTTTCATGCCGGATGACGAAGCTACAGTAATTCCCGTAGTATCCCCCCCAAACCATCATTTTGCATCCACTTTTGAAGCTTACACCCCCGTATACATGTCACTTGCAAGACATCAAAACTATTAATATTTGGTCTGAGTTTATTGAAATGGACACAACTAGCCTAGAGGAGCAACATATTCTAGAATGAATGAATTATCAGCTTTTCTTCGTGTGACTGTAGATGTGGCGCAAACCGAATGGGAGGGGTCACATGTGACCCCTTCCACGCGCAAATAGACAATATGTCATGAGTGTTTTGGTGGCGAAGAGGGTACGAGCGGAATTGAGTTGGCGGCAGGCGTTGGAGCTTGCGGACGGAAACTCTTGGAGATGGAGACCCTACTAGGCGTTCAACACCTCACACGCCGCGGCGATTATGTGCTCAGTTTCGACATGCAAGACGGCTTTTATGCTCAAGGGAATGCCCCAGAGTTTCGAAATCATTCGCGGGCAACTCTCACTCAGCCGGTCTCCCTTTGGGCTTGTCGCTCTCACCTTTCCATTTTTGCAGGCTCACGGAGACCTTCGTACGCCAGGTTCATACAGCGGATCAAGAGAGCCCCCCCCCCCCCCCCCCCCCCCCCCCCCCCCCCCCGCGACCAATATGCAAGACACCACCTTGGACGCCAGCGATGGAAGGGAGCGCAATGGAACGGAGCCCGACCCACTACTTTATGTCGATGACTTCCAGTTCTTCGCCTCGTCGGAAGAAGAAGCCTTCCATGTTAACCGCCGCCTCGACAAGCAACTCGACCGGCTCAGACTTCTGCGTCACCCACACAAAGGGCTTCAGTGAACCAACGCGGTTTGGACACCACATGGGCATCAACATCGACTAAACAATCTAGTACCTCTTCGCCCCGGCCCGCGGACAAGTTGTTGAAGATCAACACGCAAGCAAGACACCTTATCGGACGTGCTACCATAAATTCGCGATGGCTATCGGTGCGAGACTAACAATCGCTTGAGGGACATACCCAATACATGTTCCTCACCATTCCATCGGTGCTCTTCTTCATGCGCGAGCTCCACTCGGTTATCGGCGACAAGTGGGGTGGCAAGGTATGTATGATTCCATAGCTTTGGTATGACATGTAATGGTGGACAAAGGTGGCGCCCGCCGGCGGCGCAGCGGCGGCGGCCCCGGAGGGGGGTGCTCGCGCATGCCCGTCGGCACTCACCCCTACCTCCTCGTGGCGGGCGATGGTAACCCTATAACCGTGCTAGGCCTTGCACGGTTGGGGGCTAGGAGGGGTGAAATCTAGCGGTTGCGATCCGTGGATCCGCAGCTGTCGGGAAGCCTCAATACGGAGGGCTTTAAAAATATTGTCTGTGCACCATCGTCAATATCTCCCGCTTGGCTAGTCCGGCATTTCAGTTCAAGGCTAATTACTCCTTGCATACTCTCAAGTCTACGGGCATGACCTTTATCTGAGGTGTCGTTTGGGGGTGACGAGTGGTGCGGAGGGATTTGAGTTTAGCGGCGGGCGTTGGAGCTTGCGGCGGAGACCTGGGAAGTAACGCCGGGGCATGGCGCTCGCTGACAGCCGACCAACCCTTTGGGACCCATGGGGGCGAGGCGAGAGGCTACGCAAGCCGGTGGAGGGTCGCAGCCGGAGGAGCGACATCATCTGGCGGCGGAGATCCACATGATCATCCGCCGCCAGATAAACCCAGTACGGAGGATTTTCATAAAAACATTTCCGTACCCACCATCTATTGCGGCGCGGCGACTGGATCCCTTTATTCGATCAACCTCTCCCCTAATCGGTACCTAGTTATCGATAGGTTGCCTCAAGCAGTGTGCCTAGGGTTATCGTAACGTCGCATTCTTCGTATAGGCGACCCCCTAACCACCGGGGGAGGGTACGGCCGGCCACGGCGCGATAAGACATGTGTTGGAAAAGAGACGACGAAAGACAAGGGACGGGAGAAAAACTGTGGCACCGAGGCACGAGCGCTAGCCGGACACCGTATGAGGCTTAGGTATTTCTTCTTCTCAGCCCCCGAAAGAGGAGGGAAGACTACGCTAAGTGGTGAGCTGCGACGGGAGGAGCAAAGATTATCTCGGGCGCGGGGGTGTGCGTGGATTGAGAAGGGACCGTCGACGACCAAAGCGAGGGTTTTTCGCATGCCTTCCCCTCAGCTGTGGTACGACCGGAGTCGTGCATGAGCAAAGCTTAGGTAGGCCCAACTCGACAAGCACATTCTGGCCAGCCTAGCTAATAAGCGCTTGCCGCGGCCGGAGCAAGCCGCGTTTCGCGAAGAATGGCGAGATTTCATGTTTCATACCGTATGCGTAAAAAGACATATAGACGAAGAATGAAAATAAAATGTTTACATATATCTTTTAAACGGTATCCTTCTGCCATTGGGGAGATTGGAATTAGTGGTTGCATGGCGTATATTCTTAAGCATCGAAGAACCCTACAATGGGTCTAATCACAAGGGGCGCCCGGAGACATCCGTTAACTCGGTGATTGTTGTAAACAATTTCAAATTTGACAAAGGTGTCGGCTCAATCCAACGGGAAGCCGTTCCAACGCCCAGTCAAAGTAAACCGCCTACATGCAAACCAACAATCCATGCTACGGATGAGGGGCGGTGCTCAACAACCACAAGGAAGCGCATGGATTTTGGAGCGTGTGCGACGAGGCACAACACATCACATGGAACGAACTAATTTTGGCACTTGCTCGACGAAAACGGAATCAACATCTGAGCCCGCTACACCCGTTCCACGGTTAACGTTTTGGCCGACCGCCTTAGCATACACCTCTACATCGACGACTTGAAGCTCGATCCGATACTATTCGCGGAACTCAACCCTCGCTTCGGCCCACGCATTATCGATCGCTTCACGTTAGCGCTCAACAAAGTGATACCTCGCTACAAGTCATGATGGCTAGAAGACCATGCCTACGAGGCGGTCGACGGTCCACACCTCCCAAACATGTAGACAGCCGAGAACAACTCATGCAACCCCCCGTGGCTCCTCCTACCCAACCTCACCCTTAAGTTGCGATTGTACAATAATGTATGTCGTACTCCGCTACTCCGCGTCTCTGGCTGTTCGTCATGGGCAGAGATATGCACGTACCTGTACGGGTGAGTGCGTACTGTCCTAGTCAGCAATTCTGTCGCCCCCCTCCAAAAGCACGTTGGACAATATTGGACAATATACTGATGATGTGGCTATCTACAAGTACGGTATCGTACCAGTACTGGGCGGGGTCTGGTACCGTACCGCCGAAGCGACAGCATGCGATATTTATTTAAACAGCCAGGGTGCGCTGGTGCTCATAACCTCAGAGCGCATTGCCCCCCCCCCCCCCCCCCAAAACAGACCTGTACCGAAGGGACATTTCCCAGCGAAGTCTTTGTAGGACAAGTGCCTTTTACACAACCCCGTGGCGTCTCCAAACTCAGGGTGCGAAAACCGTCGAGGCCAGAGCGGAAGTTTCCTGCGTGTCGCAATTCCCCACCCTAAGGGTCGTTAGATCAGCTTCCGGGAGCTCAGCAGCAGCTGCCTTAAGCAAGCACACTGCGACAAGGACCGCAATGGGACTATTCTGTGTCAAAAGTGGCCACCGATATGTGCCGTGGCAGTATGCCTACGTCTAGTTTAATTTGTATGGCTGTCGAGTTAGTTTTACCCACAGCAGGGAGCTCCAATCCTGCTGCTTGTTGGTTTTTGGGAACACGGCTACGTGTACTGTATTGTTCGGTGCTTGAATGTCAACGAATATTGCCTTCTCGCCTTTCAAAGCCGGCAACTTGCGCTGACCATCCCCTGCCCGCTTCGTCACGAAAGCCCTGTTTATGATATCAGCGGACAACAGTGCTTCCATTTAATTCATCCTATCTTGTCATATCCCAGTGTAAAACCCCGCCGCAATTCAGTGCTATCATTTCGGTGCTATCAATTTTTTTTTTTTTTTTTTTTTTTTTTTTTGCTATCAATTCAGTGCTATCATATGAGCGCTTCTGGGTTTCGATCCATGGGTTTTAGTTAGGGTTTAGAACATGCTGTGGGTTTTGCACTTCCTGAGTCTACGCGCAATCCGATTGCTGCGCAGACTACACGCCAACAACGTCAGTATGCGAACGGCAACCTTCTTTGCTACTGTTCTGGGGATCGCGCTGCTCGTTACCGCCAGTGCTGGCGGGCCCGCGCCCCGCTGGAACCAGCTCGCTGGATACACTTTTGAACAGTACAAATTGGATTTTGCCAAGACCTACGAGTCGCCGACGGAAGAGGCGCGCCGTCGCGACAATTTCAACGCCGCTCTTGCGCTCATCCAAGCGCACAATGCAGACTCCACCAAGAGCTGGAAGATGGGCGTTAACCACATGACTGACATGCACCACAAGGAGACTCGCACTATGCTCGGCTACCACAAACAACTCGGGTGCGGCCGTTCTCTTCTACTCAGACCAACACACAACACCAACACCAACATAGTCCCTCATAGTTTCAAACAATCATTCAGACAGGAAACAAACTAGTCGCTTACACGATCAATATACCAAGCAAAGAAGCTCCACCAGCCTTGCATGATATACAATCAGCTGAGCATAGAACCAGGCAAGATATACTGATTTGTCGAATATCTTAATGAAGTCACCGAAGCGCAAGCCAGCCACGGCGTCTTTGTAGTGCGTGTGGTTGAACGCCTACTTGGATACTTAGTGGCTTTGTTAGTCCGGGATTGTAACGCATCATATCAGTTATTCACGTGCTTCCCTTACATTTGTTTTATGAAGCATTCATGCTAAACGTCAATCCATTGGATAATGAATCAGGCAAGCATGCAGGATCACTCTTTCACGGTAAAGGGTAGAACAAAAAGTCGATCAACGAATTGATGATTTGATCGATATGTCAGTTTCTGCATTAGTCAATATACCAGTCAAGATGCCCCAGTTTCTGAAGTCTGCGCTTTGCCGTCACTGAAGATTTGTCTGTGTGGGGTTGCGTGCACCGGTAGGGCTCTCCGTCGCTCCTCCCCCCCAACCACTTCCCTCAAGTGGGAGAGCGTCCGGCGCGAGGGCGCCAGCAAGGAGCACTTTATGCCGAGCCAGGTGGACTGGCGCAAGGATGGGGTGGTGTCGGACGTGAAGAACCAGGGCATGTGTGGCTCATGCTGGGCGTTTGCAGCAGCTGAGGCACTCGAATCACACATGGCACTCAAGACTGGGTACCTTTACACTCTGTCTGTGCAGGTACGGGCATGCCGAGGCCTCTTCGTCAATGATGTAGTCGCGGTGTTGAAAGAATTAAGATAAATACAGATGCAAGTTAGAAGCTTCATACTGCAGATATACTGATTGTTTGTCTGACAGAGGCTATAGTTCATGGAATAACGCGTGGGATAGGCGAAGATCGGCTGTGGTGTGGCGATTTGCGGAGCACTTACCGAGAGGTATGTGTTTGGGTGCCTGCAGGAATATGTGTCCTGCATGCCTAATGAGCGCAAGTGTGGTGGAGCTGGTGGATGTAAGGGTGCCGTCCCACAGCTCGCGTTTGATTTTGCCATGGACAACGGCATTGTGGACGAGTGGAGCTACTCGTACCAGTCCTTCCATGGCGATGACACCAACTCCGGCTACTGTGATTCCTTCCAGGTCGGCACCCTCCATCCATGGTCACATACAACACGCGCTGCTCCACCTGCCCTTTCTTCTTCCGAATGCCTGAGATGTCTGCTGAATTGCTTGTGGTATGATCAAACAGAGGGATTCGCTGGCCACCGCACACGTGACCGGGCACTATGATCTTCCCCAGAACGACCAGGATGCCCTTATGGAGGTGGGTGACATGCCTCCCCCCCTTCACAATATGATTTCAGTCGTAAATTATCATCGCCATCGATGCCACAGATGGTGTCTGCTGTTCACGTGGCAGAGCAGTGATGCGTTGACGGATGACTGTGCTGACCTGCCCGTGGTTTGTATCCAGGCAATTGCTTTTGATGGGCCCGTCTCCGTCTCCGTGGATGCAAGCAAGTGGCATTTCTATGAGGGGGGTGTCTTTGATGGCTGCAACCAGGTTAGTTATGTTATTTTTTGTTTCGATTTTGCTGGGCTTTATTTCTTGTTGTGTTTTTTCTTCAGGGCAGTTGAGAACTGATTAGACATGGGGAAGGTTTAGGGCCCTAGGGCCTGGATGTAAGTCTGTATTTTGCACTCCTTCGAGTCCTGAACTGTACTACTCGTGTCACGTGAATGACAGACCAGCCCAGACATCAACCACGCAGTGCAGCTTGTTGGCTACGGCACAGACAAAACGGTGCGCAACCTCCCTCCGTCGCCTGCGCCCCTTTTTGACGCTAGCAAGTATGCATCATCCCCGTCTCTTCCCCATTTTCCGAACCTAAACGGGAGTGTTTCGCTGTCATCCCGGTTTTCTGAAGGATGGCGATTATTGGCTGGTTCGCAACTCTTGGGGGCCTTCTTGGGGTGAAAATGGCATGATCCGGCTGCGCCGAGAGGTGAAAGCCAAGCTGTCTCTCCTTCCCCCCCCCCCCCCCCCCCCCCCCCCCCATAACACACACACACACACACACACACACACACACACACACACACACACACACACACACACACACACACAATTTCCCCTATCTCTCACGTGCTCCTCACTGCTTTTACACTCCCTCGTCTTTTCTTTGTAACAAACTACTCCACTTTCTTTGCGCATAGACCTCCCCCCGTTGCGGCATCGACACCCATCCCCTGGACGGCACAGGCTGCGAGGGTGGACCCCCGGTAAGCATGTCTGCATGTCAGCCGCTGCGGATAGATATCACTCCGTTTCATCTTTTGCGAGCAGCATAGTTCATGCGGTACCTGAGTCTTTGGCCTGCCCCCGCATTTGTGGTGGTTCCCTTCACGCAGGAGGTGAAGGTGTGCGGCACTTGTGGCATTTTGTACGATAGCACTATGCCGATCATTTCTATTGGCGCCGCCCCTAAGAAAGCTAGCGCTGCGGCGGCCGTGGACTCTCACCCCGAGACCGCATGAGACCTGGAGCAGATCTCCCCCTCCCCCCTTCCTTGGCCCGCCCTAGAGAAGTGTTGCATTAATAGCCCCACAATTTTGGCTGAACACCTGTATGTTGTATCCATGTTGTAACAGTGGTGACACAGTTGTGGGGCATGTGTGGCGCCAGCGCATCCTTTCTCCCCAACCATGTTTGAAGTGTGTTTTGCCATGACTCCAGACGAGAGAATCGCATTACCCTTAGCGTTTCTGTAACTTGTAATCACGATTGTTGTCCAATGCTTTTTACCTGTTTCGGCTGGAGGAGTTGCACCCGTCGTCTGTATGGCAATGCGAAAGGGTGGCTAGCTCGACAGAAACTCGTTATAACGGTGGGTTTCTTTCCGCGTCTTCACTCAAGACAACGCGCCATGCCTCAGTGTGCCTGCAACTGATTGGTGAACGCATTATCTGCTGCGCTGTTGAGTGAGTGACGGCATATATGAGATTCGTGATTGAGCTGGGTGGCCTTCCAACTCGGACATTATTTTCATAGCTCATAGCAGAGATTGAGGCTAAAGTAGACATATTACCACCAGAGTGTCCAGTCATAATCTCGGCGATGTGGCACTGAGTTTTTAAAACCTCAGAACAATGGTGACAATGAGTCTGTTTGGATTAAATGTGTTGTTTCAGGTCCCCCCCCCCCCCCCTCAACTTGATTTGTATGGGTTTTATAATACTTAAACAGTACTCGGCCTATCTTGCTAGTTCAAAAAGGCCACTCCCACAACTTTTCTTTTCTGAAGTGATATGGATAGGTGTGTGCACACGGGTGTGATGTGCCACATGCTAACATAAAATGGAGAGAGGGTGGAAAACGATGGCCATATAATATGAAGTATGGGTCTCCTACTCCTACTTCAATAGTAATGGCCTACTGGTTGTAGAAAATGGCAACTCCCACAACATTTGTGTTTTGAAGCAATGCATGGTTGTGCGAATAATGGTGTAATATGCCTCATGCAAGCGTGAAATAGGGAGGGGATGGGGCACATTTTGGAACCATGACCATAATACATGTGCAACCAACACTAAAACCCAACGATACGGTGGTCCTAGCATGTAGATATCAGGAGTCCTATGATGTTGTTGAGCTGCCAACGGTCACTGCCTCATGTTGTT
>JAPMLY010001211.1:0-5000 GCA_026401115.1 Tetraselmis chui
CGTTTCTCATGTTTCATCCGTCGTTGGGTCCAGCGCCCCTCTCACTCCCGTCTTAGATCCGCCCGTATTCATGCCATTGCTTCATACTCAAATCTTGCCCCCGCTTCGTTTTTTGTGTGTATGGGGGGGGGGATTGGGGGAGTAACGGAGGGGGGAATTACACATCGCACCGACCGAGCGAAAATAATTACCAACAGTCCACCAACCGTGTTACCAATGTTGTGGGACACTCGTGATCTCGCATGCACCCCGTCCTTATCTCTTGTGTCTAAAATAAAAGGTTTTCCTTGTTCCTACTACGCCACGTGAGCACACACTCTTGATACGGCGTGCCCATACCTTCCAAGGATATTGAGCTGTCGGGTCGGCCGAGTGGGAGATCTTTACGCTACTTACCTAATACAAAGGACAAATATAATTCTGATAAAAGGCCCTCCGCACACGCCTATTATGCCCAAGTTGCTAGTCGCGCGGATCGCAAGTAATAGTCCAACCCGCATAATTATGCCCCCTACTATGCCAAGCATGGTACGGCCCTATTATGATTACGAGCGCCCACCATGTCAAGGTGGGGGCGGCGGTACCGTGGGGCATGCGGAAGCCCCCTTCTCCGCCCCCCCCCCCCCCCCCCCCCCCCCCCCCCGATTCGCCGTCGGACAGCGCCACAGTGTGCATTTGGAGTATAACATCCTCATTCCCATGCAAAACTCGAGGGGTCCTTCTTGCCACTTCCCTAGATTGCACAACGATGTTCGCTGAGAGCCATATCTTGCTATTTGAGTTAATTTTATTTACAACAAGCACCGATGAATCGGCTGCTTTCTTAGGGCGTTCCCAATAGCGAGCAAGGTTCCCTATTATGGACAGGAACCTAATTTGGACAATGACCGACTTAGCCTCACATTAGCCGGCCGGACGAAAACCTTACCGTGCAAGCCATGTTGGGGCCCTCATACATGTGTGGGTTGGGGGGCGGATGTTCTAGTTTCAGTTGACATGACGGCGGGATCGACGATCGCGGCCCTCTACTGCCAAAATTGGCAAAAAAGTAGGGTCGAATCTCGACCCGATCACTCACCCAATTTTTGCGACACTTCCTTTCACCTTTCTCGCGTAAGACACCCCGCACCAGCTTCGCACACTATTTAGTGGTGTTTTGGTCGACTTTTCTTGTGGTAAACCTACCCGCGTATCGCGACGCGGGTGCGCGACTTGCGCGACATCGTCGCGTGATGACCCTATTTAACCTTTTCTTTTGCCGGGTCAAGCAACCGCCAAGTCTAGGTCAACCTATATGGTCGATAAATTTCAACACACCTCTTGCTATCACTTCTCACGTGTAACTCGCGCCCATGACGCATTTCTTATGGATATTGGCGCCCATGTAGCCTCGAGAAGGCCGTTACCGCAGCGAGGGAGCGGGGATAGGGTACCGGCCCGTACGCCGCCCCGGAAAAGCGCAGAGTCCCGCCAACGCCACTTCTATATCGTGCCCCTTTGCTCACCGCGATTGTCCTCTTCGTTGTTGGTGTCAATCTCTCCCCCCTTGGGTATGTTAGACTTGGAACGGATAGTTACACGGAGGTCGTGCCGGCCCCACAAGGGGGCCGGCTGTGGTGACTAGAGAAGTGAGAGGAGAGAGATGGCGGCCGGCGAAGGCACCGGCAGGGCTGGCCGACCGCCACTAATAGGGAATAGAGTACCGCTAATAGCATAACACTAAGTACTAGGATGACAAATAGCTACCTTGTACATAAGTACTAGGCAACGGGATGCTAGTGCTAGCAGGGTCGGCTCGACTTCATAAGCGCTAGTCGACGGCTAGTGAGAGCCTTTCCGTGGCGCTGCTTCGCGGTTGTCCGCCGCCATATCCAACGCCCACAACCCACCGTTGATCCGTCCGTACCTTCCTCACCTCCACACGCTCCATAAATATATGCCTCATCTCCCCATATGGGACGGCATTTCAGGAGTGCTTAATCTTTTAAAAACATACCGGACGGGACAAGCGGGAGATATTGTCGATAATATCCACTCTTGGTATCCATGTAGTGTACATACTCATTTTTAAAACACTTTCGAACATGGCCTCCCCGACATGTGTTGATCGCGCGGATCGCGACTGTCGGCTCACCCCGCCTAGCCCCCTACCATGCCAGGCATTTCACAGCACGGCAATTAGGTTACCATCGCCCACCACGAGGAGGTGGGGTGAATGCATTTTGCTATACACTACCTTTCAATTAAAGCGATGAAAAGTAGACACTTATTATTCGAATATTCGTCCGGCACTTGGAATCCTAATACAAGCAAGGTTACAATTTTATGACATACTAAATGGATTGAAGGGGACCGCGGAGGGAATCTCCGTTCCTCGTCCATCGGGCGACGGCAAGAGGCCCGTTGGGTCACTAGACGGGTTATCGACGGACGTCCTGCCAGCCACTCCGTCTACTACCCGGTCGCCGCTCGGATTATCACCGAAAGCCTTTTCGTCCTCCTTCGACGGCGTCGCTGCCGACTCCACACGAGTCGATGCGTCTAATTCGTCGTCCAGAAGAGGGTTGGACGCGTACACGTCATTATTGACAGTCGCCTTCGGTGTTGGATTGCCTCTCACTTCGTCCTTGTTCACTACCAAGCCAGCCAAAGGGTGGACATCCTCGGTGCCGACCTCCGCCGCTTTCACCTTCTCCCGCCGAAACTTTTCCCGTAGCTGCTCCAGCGCCTCCTCCTCCAGCTCCGCGTGCGAGTACTTGCAGTTGTGGTATGTGCAGATTCCTTTGAGAACCATGTGCATGCACGGCTCACCCGAAAGGTCGTGTCCGTAGGGGCAAAGGGAGCCCTGCCGCCACAGACAAACACACACACACACACACACACACACACACACACACACACACACACACACACACACACACACACACACACACACACACACACACACACACACACACACACACACACACATATTCAGACACTAAGTGCTCTCACACACGAACAACAATATACAAATACACGCGCTCATGCACACACGGACATACACAATAAAATGCACACCACGATTGCACCCTCTTTCTTTCCTTCTCTCTCTCACACACTCTCTCTCACACACACACGCTCAAGCCCCCACGCACACACAAACACACCCGCACAGACACAGACACACACACAGACACACACACACAAACACACACACACACACACACACACACACACACACACACACACACACACACACACACACACACACACACACACACACGCAAAGATAGACACACCCGGACAAACCTGTCCGTCCGCCCTTCGCAAAAACTTTCGCAGTTACGAAACAAGTTTCAAACACTCCCCAGCAAACTTGGGATACACGAATAAAAAGTACCGGCAGGATACACTTGGGGTTGCTTGTCGACCGCACCCGTTGGCAGTTGCCCATTCGGTAAAACTTGCAAATGGTGTCACGCGTCGATGGCTCCCCCTCGTGCGAAAATGTGCACTCGTCGCCTTTGCTGCACTTCCCGAGCAGCCAAAACTTGCACGGCCTCTTGCCAACCGCCTTCTCGCTGCTCTGCTCCCCCCTTCCTTTACCCTTTGCCATGCCCCCCTTCCTCTCACCGCGGCCCTCCCCACCTGCCCAACCACGAAAGCCGCACGAAACCATGGGTTCAAACAAAACCAGGTAGTTATAGCTCAACAATACTCAAACACCAAAAGAAACGCAGTCACAAAGTTAGGGACCAGCCCACCGTTGCGCCCCTGATCTTTCTTGCCACCCCTTCCAGTCCTGCCCCCACGACCAGCTGCCCTTCCACCCCTGTTCGCCTGCCCCTCGCCACGCCCCCGCCCTCGCCCTCCGTCGCGCCCCCGTTTCGCCTTCTTCGCAAACTCCTTCAGCTCGTGCGCTAAGCCAACTGAGAACAGCACAGACAGGTAAGCCGTCAGCGTTCATCTTCACCTTAAACTTACCGGCGACATTGTTAGATGATCGCACGCCCAAAGTCACGACCCCGCTGACCCCATCGTACCCTCTTCTTCCCTGTCCGCTTCCGCGGGAGTCGAGTTCCGTTGGATGTGCTCCCTCACCCGCTTCCGGTCTACTCGGGCCCCGAGCGAGCTACCATCCGGCTGACTGGAAATGACGACGTCCCTCTGGCAGAGGAGGCTGAGGGGGTCGCTGTCAACTAGAGCAGCAAGCGCAGCGGCCGCGGAGGACGACCCAACTGGCGCTGTTGGCTGTGACGTCACACCCGCAACGACGGTAGGCGCCACCTCGACAGCTGCCCTGTCTGTTGTCTTCTCGGCTCCCCCGGTCGCGTTCTCAGTCGCACCACCACCACCCGATCCCGCTCCTCGACGTTGCTTGGTCGACAGGGGAGCCTGTTGCTGACTTTCCTGCATCCGTTTCGCAGTCTTCCGCTGCCTGCTTGACCGCCTTGTCGGAGCGACTTCGGCTTGCCGCTTCTGCGACGGCGGTGCGATGTCCGAATAATCCTGCGCCACGCGAGTCAGCGACGCCCTGACGGCATCAAACGTTGGTTTTGGCGGCGCAGGGTTCACCCCGCACTTTTCTGAACTCGGCGGTAGCTGATGCGTCTCGCCCTCGATCTCGCCCGCCTCCACCTCCGGCTTGTCCCGCAATTGGAGCATCGACTTTATCGATGGCGCGGATGCGAGTGCTACAGACTGCACGCCCACCGAAACCGGTCGTGGGGGGGCACCGTCAGTGGGCGTCACAGCGGCGGGCTGCTCAACTATTGTTTCCCCAGCGCCGGTGCTCGTACCACAACTTCGCCCAGACGGCCTATCTGTCACCTTTAGCAACAGCCGCCGCGACTTTCGAACCACACCCTCCTCGCCTGTCGAAGGCGCGCTCCCAGTTACCGTTTCATCCACTAAGGTTGTCACTCGCTGCGTTTCTGGAGGGTCTACCCGCGAGAATTCGCATTCTGCCACCGCCGCAGTGGCAGCCTGCTCATAATTTGGCACGCCCACATCACGAC
>JAPMLY010001211.1:10000-118720 GCA_026401115.1 Tetraselmis chui
CCAGGCGGTACACACAGCAAGGCACAGCTTCCAGAGTTTTGAATTTCGTCTCCCCGACAGCTCTCGCGCCACCCACTTTGAAATCCGAACATGTACCCACTCCAGTACTACGACCAGTCAAAAACAACCATCGGTTACAAAAACCCCCCCTCAACGGGGGCGGCGCGCCACACCGCGCCCCTCTGAGCGTCCGGACGTTCACGTCCGCCGCCAACATCCTCCAAACCAAGGCCCCATCTGGCCTGGTCGTGTGCCGCCAACACACGCAATCTACTCGAAACCACAATATAACCCAACAAAACTCCTCCCCACTCTTCGAACTCCACTCGAACATTATGTCCTCGTCTCATGACCTTCTCCCCACTAACAAGCAGGAGCTCTTACGGGACCGCCCGGAGCATGCGACCCATGTGGACCTCTCCCACCCCAGGACCCGCCTCGCGCGACACCCACTCGCACCCTTCCTTACAGTGCCTCAGCCGACCCCGGACAGACACTACTTGGGCACGGCGATGGACCCATCCCCCGGTCGAGGACTCCAGACCCCCCTGGTCCTGGCGCCCCCACGGTCAACTACAGACCTTGGGCCGGCCGACGATCTCCCCTCCCGTATGATCGACTCCTACCTTCTTACATGAAAGTACTTCACCTCCCCTCCCCACATCGCCAACTTCCGGCTCCATGGTATGTTCTTCCCGGACTCAACCCATCCCCCCGATACGGTGACCTCGGCCTGCTCGGTTGCCCGCCGCTCGCTCCTCGATAGCGTCAACCGGATCACCGACCTCCCTCTCCGCGCGAAAAACTCGATAAGCCGGGACCTAGCCCACCACTCGCGATGGACGGCGCGAAACACTCGAACCCCTCACCCGTCAGCCCGTCCGTGTCACGATGCCACCCCCTTGCCCGTCGACCTCGCACCGGGCTTTCAGGAGTTATGCATGGACATCCCTACCTCATGTGTCGCGACCGGTCTCATGTACCAGCTTACTTCACAGCAACGTGAACTCCGCTCGCCCGGTCCGACACCACCCACCGCATCGCTCCCTACCCCCCTGCTGACAACACTGAAACAGCAGAAAATCCACTTCCTCCGAGCTGCTTCGATCCCCCCGGTCTCAAGACACCGGATTAAGCTTCGCTCCCCTATGTTCACTGACATATCCGGCCGAGAAGCGATCGTCCTCCTACATGACCTCTTCACCGCACACCTGTCGACCGAGCTCGCGCCCACCGGTTCCACCAAGACGTCCCCACCCCCCCGTGAGGTGGACGACTTGCCTGAATCGGACCAATTCCTCCTCCGATTCGCGGACGCGATCCGGCCCGTGGACGACCCCTCTTGGATCGAGAGTGACCCCTCCTCTTTGTGGGTAAAAATCCTCCACCTGCCCAATAACCCCATATTTTCACAGTCAAGCCCAGTTTCCATGAACCTATTTCCTACTTCACTTCACGAACATGTACCCCCTAGCCCCCATCTTCACAAAATCACCATCACACCCCCACCCGGTCATTGGACACGTCCCAGGCACCTCATGGGCTAACACATGCCTCACAACAGACCTTATCCGGTCACACCAGACCCTCTCCTTACCATGCACCAACGATGACGGCGTCATTCCCACCACACACTGGTTATACACACTGCTTCATCAGACATCAAAGGAATTTACAGCACATCACACCCCCTTTACATCCACCCCCCACACATCTTTCAACCTCACATACCACACCTCCCTCCAAAAATTCCCAGACGGCTCCTACTTCCGCTCCCGCCCCACCCCTCCCCCATCATCAACACCAGCATCCAGATCTCCCTCACCACAGAGATGTACTGCATTCTCGTCTCTATCAACGGCACAGCCACAATCCCCCTCCGCCACACATTCATCCACAAAGGCGCACCCACCCACTCCTCATGCACCCTCACAATCAACCCCCACCACTATTTCACCTTTGGACGTGCCCGCCTCTCAGACCTTGCCTTCACTACCACCCCCTCCCCCCCACCCCTTACACACACAAAACACTACATTCTCTACCGCAACTCTCCCACCCTCCTCCTCCAATGGGCTCACCATCTGCAGACATGTGACGTTTCCACCAGCTGGCAAGCCGAGACGCCCGACTTCTCGATAATGGACGCCGACGACGACGCCCCCCTCGACCTCACCTCCCTCTCCGAAATACAACTATCTTCAACCACCAATGCCCCCGCCCCCTCCCAGTCAAACACCCTCCACCATTCCCAATCTACCCACCCCGCCCCTTCCTCCCCCCGCGCCACCCTCTCACACACCTTGCCTCCCTCCCCCCCCCTCCACTCCAACCCCACTTCCACCCCCTTCCCAACCATCACCGAAGACTCCACCGACCTCATGGACTCCTCTTCCTCCCCCCTCCCCCACCTCAACCCCACCCCAACCCACACTCGCTCAGCCGCTCCCCTTCCCTCTCCACCCACTCACTCCCTGCCTCCCCCGACCCACCAGCCCTCCCTCCCCCCACTCCTCCCCACCTCCCCCACGCCCGACCAAGTGCACTCCCCCCCTCACAACCACCCCCCACCGACCCCTCCCTCAAACCCGCATCACCGGCCGGTCTCAACCCTCCCCCCAACCCCACCGCCCTCCCCCCCAACCTCACACACTCCCCCTCCTCCACCTCCCCCCCTTCCTCTTTCCCTTCCCTCCACCCTTCCCTCCTCCCTCTCCCCCCCAACCCAAGAGTCCATGCAGACTACACAGTCGAAGATCTCGAGGACCTGCTGGAGCCCGACCTAGAGGAGACCCACAACCCCTCCTCCGAGCAACCACAACCCAGCGCCTCCCACATGTCACCCCCGGCCGCCGCGGCCGAACACCATCATTAGTCCCCCATAGGACAACCCAAAGGTTCGACCATACAACTCCCCCCCCACCCCCCTGCCTGATATCCGCAGCCACATTGTAAACACCTCGCTACAAACTGCTCTCCCGTCCCACTTTACCCCGCACACCTGCAGCATCAAACTACATAATTACCTCTTCGACCTCAATCTTGAACACGGTCTACCCACCCCCATAGGTTCCCTCGACTCCTCTGCGGTGCTCTCCTTCCAATGGGGGCACTACCATGAACTATCCAACCTTTACTGCATTGCTAAATCAATCGCCAAACTCCACTCCGATACTTCTACCTCCTACATTGTAATCACCAATAACGATACCTACAACATCCAATTGACAACTACCACCACAACTCGCAATTCCCTAGCCATTGGACCAACCTCCCCAACAGAGGCACACCTCCAAGACCGGGCACACTTAATCATCCCCTCCTCGTCCTCACATGGCAACACTCTCACTTCGGTCTCCTCCATTTAACCCCCTCCTATGCCACCTGGATTGACTCCCTCCACCACCCCCCCTCCCAACCTCCTCGCTCGCTCCCTCGCACTTATCGCCCCCTAGAAATCCTCCCCCCCCCTTGCCGGTCGGTGACCTCCGCTTACTCAACCCTCCTCGCCAAAACGACGCTTCCCGCGCATGGTCTTGTGGAACCCACGCCTTACTGCACTCCTACTTTATCATCACTGCACCAACCGACCATACATACAACCCCACTTCATTCGACCCCCGCGCCACCGTATATTCCCTACACTCACTCCTATGGCACCACACCTTCTGCTACACTCCCCTCCTTGTCGGCCGACCCCAACTACTCACCGCCCTCCACCCCCTTCTACCTTTCTCCCCTCCTCCGCTTTCACACCCCACCACTCCCACACCACCTACCCCACCCCCCCATCCACCAACCCCCCTCCCCCCTCCCTTTCGACCCCTCCCGATAACAGCCCTTACCGACGAACATACCTACCCCCCCGCCTCCCTACACTCCCCCACCCCCCCACATCACATCGCTCAACCATTCCACCTCATTACCCTCAACACCCGCGGCCTCCACACCTCCATCATGGACGTCGAACACCTCACTACCACACACCACCATGACGTCCTCATCCTCACCGAAACCAATCACGCCACCCACAAATCCCGCGGGCGTGTCGCCCTCCCCCACTACCTCCTCAAAAACTCTCGACCATACTACTCACTTGTGCCCCTACCCAACGCATGCGTCCTCTTCGCGGTCCGCAAGGCCTCGTTCCTATCCGCCACTGTTCTAGCTCCACCCCCTCACCTCATTCCCCACATATCTGGCCTCATCCTTATCCCACACTCAGGCACCCCTTACCTCCTTATCGGAGCCTACAAGCCACAGCTTCACTGCACCCAACTGACCCGATTGTACGCAGAAGTCGCAGCCTGGGGCCTCCGCCTAACGGACGCCTACCCGTCCCACCGCGTACTTTGGGAAGCGACTTTCAAACGACCACCACACAAGGTACCGGCAACCCCGCCCTCACCTCCTTACTCGAATCCCACCTCCACCCACTCCACCCCCTGTTAGCACTAGCATCCCGTTGCATAGTACTTATGTACAAGGTAGCTATTTGTCATTCTAGTACTTAGTGTTATGCTATTAGCGGTACTCTATTCCCTTTTAGTGGCGGTCGGCCGGCCTTGCCGGTGCCTTCGCCGGCCGCCATCTCTCTCCACTCACTTCTCTAGTCACCACAGCCGGGCCCCTTGTGGGGCCGGCACGACCTCCGTGTATCTATCCGTTCCCAACTCTAACAGGTTATGGGCCCTCCACCAAGTTACACTAGAGAAGAGCGTGTGTAAAGCGCTCGGCGCCACGCTAGTCCTACCTACTCCCACGTAAAAAAGAGTAGAGCGTGTGTAAAGCGCTCGGCGCCACGCTAGTAATTCATCGTCCCACCGACCCCACGCTTCGCCTTCGAGCTGGTTGTCCGCGACTGTCCTACCATCTCCCACGTAAAAAGGAGAAGAGCGTGTGTAAAGCGCCCGGCGCCACGTTCGCCCCACCCAACTTTCAGTCTCACCTAGCCGTTAAGTACTTTAATTAGTACTGTTATTGTTTTTTTCCCGAGGCAATGCCGCAACGCCCACCTTACTTAGCGAGAAGCTTAACTTTCCCACGGCGAAAGGAGGGAGTCAACACGAGCACCCGTCTATGTTATTGCGTGCCTACACGCCACAAACAACCTTGTTGGTTGTGCTTCCTCCTCCTCGCTGGTCGCTCTCATGCGTCGGCTAATTCGCCCGTGGACAGTTTTTCCCGCTACATGTGAGAATAGTACATTACGCAGTACATTTGGAACTGCTTCATATCGGCAACTCGCCGGTAGCGGCACGTTCTTGTGAGCGCATGTCGCTACACCTACCCGGCCGGAGACACACGCTACAAGCACTACACCTTCTACCAAGATGACACCTTCCTCAACGCAAGCTAGGACGACGTCAAGACCTCGGCTACCTTGAGGGGGGGTGTTAGCACTAGCATCCCGTTGCATAGTACTTATGTACAAGGTAGCTATTTGTCATTCTAGTACTTAGTGTTATGCTATTAGCGGTACTCTATTCCCTTTTAGTGGCGGTCGGCCGGCCTTGCCGGTGCCTTCGCCGGCCGCCATCTCTCTCCACTCACTTCTCTAGTCACCACAGCCGGGCCCCTTGTGGGGCCGGCACGACCTCCGTGTAACTATCCGTTCCCAACTCTAACACCCCCCCATTCCTACCTTCCCCCGTAGCGGGGGATGCCTTGACCACTTGCTCACCACTCCTCCCTCCCCCCTCAGCCTCAACCCACCTGCATGCTCGGCTTTCGCCTCACCCTCAAACTTTACAGACCACTCAGCGGTCCACCTAGTAATTCCTGCCCCCTCCTCTTTACTCGCTTGCCCCCCCTCGGCCCAAAACCTACCTCACACACACCACTCCACCCGCAAACTCACCTTCAAACTTCCACTACAACCGCACCACATACAAACATATCAGAATAGCATACCCTCCCTTATCAACCAAACGGCCTTCCTCCACGCAGAAATTATTATTACACCCCCTCCACGGCCTCTCCCGACTCCCTCGACACCCTCGCCTCGAAATTCACCACACTATTCTCCCAACATATGGACCACGCAGCCACCATATGGCCCCTCCTACCCCCGAAGAAACCCCGCCCAACTTCCTCGTCCCTTGACCCCACCTGGCTAAATGAAAAAACACGCAAACTCATACGAAATCTTCGCAGATGTAGCACAAACACTAGCCCCCTACCCCTCGCCCAAACCCTTCTGAATACAGTTGACTATCTCTCCCCTACCGACATCAAACAACAATGCCATGCACGCATACGCCACCTACTACGAACAACCACCATAGATATACTGCAGAAAAATAAAACACGCGCCAATACTGCCTACGGCGCCTGCCCTAAATCCTCCCACCGTCGCTTGAAAATTAAGAGCGGCTTCCTCCCCCAGACCGCCGCAACCTAGACTCTCCACCGCATTACCAAACCCGATAAAACCACCGCGACCTCTCCGTCCGCCGTCCTAGAAGCAGTACACTCTCACTTCACCACCGAACTCAGCCGCGCCAACCCCCCCCCCCCCCCCCCGACCTACCCATCCCCCCTTGGGAACACCCAGACAACCCCGACAACTACACCATCGAACCCCGCGGAGACCCCTCTCTCACCCTTGCCGACATGATTACCCGCTTTACATTCGATAAAACCCTCAACTCGCTAGGCACAAGCAAAGCCCCCGGCCCCGACGGTATCCCCAACGAAATTCTCAAGTTCCAATCCCCCAACGAAATTACCCGCTCCGCCCTCTTCGCTCTCCTCTCCCTCCTCGTTCGCAAATCCTACACCCCCCCTGAATGGTGCCACAACACTACTTGCATGTTCCATAAAAAAGGTGACCCCACCCTCCTTGACAACTACCGCCCCATCGCCCTCATGAACAACCTTCTTAAGCTCTGGACCGCACTAATCAAAGACGCACGCTAGAAATACGCCGAGACCCACGGCATTCTCAGCGACCAACAAGACGGCTTTCGACAACACCGCAGCATCCACGACGCCCTCTCCTCCATGATCATGACGATGGAGGACGCGAAACTCCACAAAAGGGATATCTACGTCATGTACGCGGACTTCAAGGGCGCCTGAAACGTAGCAGACCACCGCATCATGTTCAAACACATGAGACAACTCGATATGCCCTCCACATTTGTAGATCCATGCGAACAACTCTACGGGGTCTCATCCACAGATTAAATTACCCCATATGGTCCCACCCCATCCATCGACATAAATCAGGGTACCCTGCAGGGCGACACCCTCTTCCCCTTCCTATTTACCCTCTTCCTTGAACCCTTTCGACGTAATCTCCCCCGCACCGCCCTCCATCGACCCACTTCCGACCTCGGTTACGGCCTCCCCTCCCTCAAAGCCCACGCCGCACAACTCACAGTCTGCCACCTACACAAAATCATGAACTCCCCTGGTTATAGAGGCCACATGGCCCGAGCACACATACGCACCATATCCACCGCATACTCCCCTTGGCCCAGTGAATCCATCATATCAAGCAGCTCCTCCCCACCCACACTCAGATGCCTCGTCCGTGCCCAACGCGACGCTGGCACTATGTTTCACAACATTCCTCCACTCTCCCTCTTCAACCCTATTGCTTCCACAATCCGCGCCCACTTCACCCGGCAAGACAACATCCTCCTCGCCTCACTAAGAGACAGAGCCACATACATCACAGACCCCTTCACATACAAAGAGACATACTGCGATTTCTCCCCCCGCAAAACACACGCTTCCCTCCTCCCCCGTCTCACTCCCCTCTGGAAAAATGATATCACCACGTGGCCACAAGTCCTCCTCCGAGCCACCTCATCCTCATTCATCCTCAAATCCCCTCCCCCGCCGATTGCTCAATATGTCACGACCCACTACACACAGAACCCACCTCCACCTGCTGCACATGCCCGCACTTTGCCGTCCATTCCCAATGCCTTCCCGCTCAGGGACCCGCCACATGGCAGTGCGAATGGTGTGCTCGTGGCCAAGAGCACGACCTCACCCGCCTTCACGAGGTCCATTGGGCGCCATGCCTACATCTACATGACACCATCAGTGAGACCCCCTCCGGCCCCACCACCCTCACCGCATTTAACTCCGGCTTTGTCCCCTCCACGACACCCATCCTGCCAGAGCCCGGACCATGGACGCACCCCCTTATCACATTCAACCACGACCCCATCCACCCCGACCACGACATGCTCCCTACCGGTAAATTCGCCATTCCCACACACCCATCACTGCACGACACCACTATACTATGCACTCCCGACGGCCGCGCGGTCACCACCCTTAGCGGACCCCGCGTCCGACACCTATTCCAACTCTTCCGCCCCGAACTCTCGCAGTACACTTTCGAAGAGGAGGTCTACCACTTCCTCACTCGCCTAGGCTCCCGCTCAGAAATCCACTACCCCACACCCGCCACCACCACCCGTAATAGATGGGCCACTAGAGACGAGGACCTCCTCAAAGCTCTCCGTCATACATTCCACATCCAGACAAAACTCTACTCCGACCCCCTCAATAAATCACTCCACTCTCACACCTACCACTCCCTTTACCCCGAAGACATAGTCTTCTCGTCAAGCGGCAGCAATGCCCCACACACATGGCGCGGCACCAACATTGCCAACCCAGAATACGACCACGACTGCATGCGCCGCGCCATGGAACATACAATCACCAGCGCACACCTCACAGCCTCTCATACACCCAGCGCAACCATCCTCATACTCCCCCGCTGGGAACACACACCATACCGCCACACCAAATACATCAACTCCCCATACACACACCACCTCTACACCCTTCCCAACGACGCAAACACCTTCCTACCCCCCGACCAACACACAGGCCACCCTACACCTACCCCGTTCGGGACGCGCTGGATGGTCGATAACTACCTCGTCGCTAACCCCTAGCCCTCTCCACCCTACCCTCACACACAGCCATGACCGGCAACCCCCGGCGCACAAACCCGATTTCATTCGGCTTCTCGAACCTAGATATGTCGGTCACACAAACGGTCGCCGCCGATATTCATCTATCAAGAAAATTCAGATAGGGGAGTGGAAGTACTGCACTGATGTTGTAAGTAATACCGTATACGTATTAGTTGCATATAGCTATTGTAAGCTACTCTAGATATGATTAGTACATGTCTAGATCGGACATACCGATAAACTGTTTGACTCGGTACAGAGCTGTCGCTAGGCTACAGCTCTCTCACTTCTGTTGTCCCGACACCACGCATGTAGGCTGGTTGTCGCCGTAATTGTTCCGTTTGCGGGACTGTGACTGTAACTACGTTTGCGTAAGTTATCTTCCACACTAACTGTGTTTGCCTGGTTCAATAGGTTATGGGCCCTCGCCTCACGTCACTCACGCGCGACAACATGGTTCGGCAAGCCACGCTCGACAGCTCTCCCGCAGAAGGCAAGTTTCTCTAGACACCTAGTACTTTCACCTTGTAGTCGGCGGTATCGCCAGTATAAAATGCGATTTAAAACCCCCATCACCGAAACCACCACCATCTGGGAGGACAACCAAAGCGACATTGCATACTCCCAGAATGCCTTGGTCAGCGAGAAGACTAAGCACATCGGTCTGAAGTGGCACTTCCTCAAAGACCACGTGGAGCGGGGAACCATCAAGTTGAGGTACCTCCCCACTGACCACATGGTGGCTGACATGCTCACCAAACCCCTCCCAGGACCTGCACTAGCAAGACACTGAAGTGCGATCCTTGGAGGACAAGACCCAATGCAACGCTTCATCCCGTAGCTACCTTCAGGGGGAGTGTTGTAAGTAATGCCGTATACGTATTAGTTGCAGATAGCTATTGTAAGCTACTCTAGATATGATTAGTACATGTCTAGATCGGACATACCGATAAACTGTGGTTCAATAACTGACCACAACCTCTCCCAAACAGCCCACTTGATTAGAGCCAAATACACACCCCTCGCAATTGCCATCCGCAACCACTGGCCAAGTACCGAGGTCGACATCCTCCCCATCGTCATGAGCCGCACGGGTACACCACACACATCCACCATCGCAAGTCTCACCTCTCTCCTCACCCTCCGCACTGACCCTCCTGAAAAACTCATCTCCAAAGCACGACTTGACACATCTCGCATACTCGCACAACTTCACACGCACACTTTCCAATTGCTACACCATCTCCTACTTGTATACCGCATCAAATCACGCACGACCTCTCGCCGCCCCGCCGCACAACGAACATTCGCACGCCCCTGGTTGCACACCATCTTCACCCTACATCGCACCCTCCCCGGGGGGGGAGTAAAACCTCCGAAACACCCTTGGAAAGGTTGGATATAGGTGGTTAACGGTCTAGCCCTGACTTGTAGTAAGCTTCATGTATGGCATAGTTGGGAGGGCCCAGAGACAACAACCGGCGCGTACGGTATTTGGTGTAAACCGGCGCATACGGTACATGTTGTAAACAATTTCAATTTCAATTTCAATATACCCGCGCCGATTCCCACACAACATCCCATAGCCGGTCCGTGCGCATAGCGATACATGAATAGTGTACATTCGCATTGAGGATACCGACTTTTGAGCCGGGTTGGCATCGCGTCGGGTTGCTTTGATGATAGATTATTATGGGCCCTCATACGCGAGTTCTAATCCCGGCGACCGCACATGCTACAATGTGCAAATATGTACTAGTTCACGTCAGGAACACCGGCGGCTATTATAGGAGTTTATGAACGTACACGTCCCCGTACATGCGCGGTCGTTGGGGGAGTCTTGGTCCCATAATCATCCGCAGCATCTACCCCCCTCCCCCATCTACCCCACTCGCGCGCGACCGCGCGCGTAAGATGCACCCGCGACAATTGACACAAAGCGCCCAAGAGGAGGCCCGTGCATGGCGATGCATAAATAGTGTACATTCACACTAAGGATACCACCTTCTGAGGCGGTACTTATCAGCGCGCCGGGTTACCAACGCGATGCTCCGACGATACCGTTAGGAACGACGCGTCGTATCTCCGGGACATCTAGCTTCTACAGGTAGTAGGACGCAGCAAACCACCTGACGAATTCCCCAACGGTCAGTTCTAGCTAGCCCTAGCATTATAAGCCGGAATAAGCTACAAGTATGGCACACCATGCTTTCGCGCTCGACCAATCTAGGCTTCGCGCGAATGAAGTCACGACTCCATTAGTCGTGCATGGTGTTAGTCTTACCATCGTCCCATGTGCACTCTTGCGTCACGCGACACTTTCCCTCTTTAAGCTACGCAACCTCGCATCATGCAACATGAGTGGTCCACGTTCGCTCCGGTAGCCAACGATCACGCCATTTCGATCGAGCGACGAACAAGAAAATTTCGTACGGCAGTGAGAACTTTGGAACAACGGATCATTGAGTAGTTTTTGCGGCTAACGTTGCCTTGCTAACAAGGCTCCAGGAACCAACATCCACACCCGTTACTACGATTTAACATCATTCCATCCCCCCCCGACGCGACACTGGCGACGGAGGGGGGTCAGGAAGCCCTTGAACCACCTATTGACATGCTCCAAGACAACTCCGAGCCAACAATAAGTCACGAGTTCGTCGACTTCGCCTACTTCGGCAAAGTCATCCATGCCGGTCTGGAGCGCCTCCCCGCGCCACGTCGTTGAGTCCCACCTTTGGACACTAACACACGGTACGGCAAGATCCCCCAACAAGAAGAAAACGCAGTCAACCTACGGCAAGTTCATCCACACCTTGTGCTATGCCTTCTTCGATAGCGCGCAAACGCGGCAATTAGCGAGGGCATAGTCGTGCTGTATACCGGACCACCTTTATCGCCGTAGCGGCGGTTGCCCTTATTAAAGCGGGAAAAACTATATCCTACCGTCACATACCACCGTAATAAATTCCACAGCACTTCTTAAGTACAACTAAACCAAAAAAGGGGGATGGGTCGGTAGCTTGGATGAGCAATGCCGACCGTCTCCGCTCTTGGCTTGGCCTCCCCATGAGCGACAAGCTAGTGGTCATAGGGCCCGTTGGACAACGGGCACCGGCCACCTCTCCCCAACCGAGCCTAGCTCACCCATGTCAAAGGATCCGTAGCCACAACAAACGGTACACACAGCAAGGTGCAGCTTTCAATAATTTGAATTCGGTCCCACAGATAGCTTCCGCGCCACCCGCTTCAAAAACATACCGCATACTACACTCGGTACTACGATTTCCCTCCGAGCACCATCGCTTACAAAAATCAAACCTCCACGGGTACGGCGCACCGCATTGCACTCACCCGAGAGTCCGGACGTTCACACCCGATGCTAACAAAACAAAACCCATGTCCTATCAGATCTGGTCGTGTGCCGCCAATACACGCAAACCACTACGACCGCACCCCCTACTCACACGAACAACCTCCCACCCTCTCCAACAAATGTCTTCACCCCGTCGACCACCATGTCTCTGACCTCTAACTTTCCAGAATCCTACAAGTAGGTCCTACTTAGGGAACGGCATGCGGCCCAATTCACGGACGGCCACCTCAGCCCCCGGAGCCGGCTAGCGGGCCATCCGCTAGCTCCCTTCCTCACATTGCCTCAACTTCCCTCCGCTAACAACGGCCTAGGCTCAGCGCTGGAACCCGCCCCGGGCGTAGGCCTCCAAGCGCCCATGGTCCTCGCAGCTCCACGACCATCTCTTGACCTACTAGGACGGGCAGCTGACCTTTCGGCAAGAACAATCGACTCCTACCTCCTTACAAGCCGGTATTGTGCCCCCCCCAATCTTACGAGTTCTTGGCTCCACGGGGTGTTCCTCCCCGTGTCGCTGCATTCGTTGAACACACAAATCTCCGCCTGCTCGATCGCTCGCCGCTGGCTCCTCGAAAAATTCCACCGATCTTCCGGCCCGCGCGAGAAATATAATCGGTCGGGAACTCGCCAACTGCATCTCGCTGGTCGGCCTCCGCAGCTCGAACCCACCACCCTGCCATGGCTCCACAACATGATCGCACCCCCCTTCCCCTCTAACTCTCATCCGGCTACCATGAAATATGCACCTCCTAGATTGCCACATGCCTCAGCAATGTACTCATTCAGTCCCAACACCCACTCTCCCTCCCTTGCATCAAAGCACTACACCCCCTCACATTGGCTCTCCACACTCCTCTTGTCCTCCACCAGACCGCACGTGAATATACACAACTCCAAAACCACCCAAGCAGCTCCACACCCTTCACCTTCGACCTCACGCACCACACCCTCCCTCAAACAATTCCCCGATGGCTCCTACTTCCGCTCCCACCCCTCCCCCTACCCCCACATTGCCACAAGCATCCAAATTTCCCTAACCACCGACATTAACATACTCCCCCACTAGAGGAGAACTTGCTTGGAATCGGCAAGGCTTCGTATACACTGACTGCTCCAAGAAGGGAGGCCCCTCCCCCGTTGGAGCGGCCGCCACTCACCTCGCCTAGAACACATGCGTCAAAATTCTGATGACCTCCACCCCTCCCTCTCATACCGTCAATCGCGCGGAACTCGCAGGCATCGATATCGGCCTCCAACTTGGCCGTACGCACCTCCTTACACACAGTGCTTGTTCACTCCCCCTCATGATAGGATCCATGAACTGCCCTTCCGCTTACCGACACAACATTCACCGTGACACACTCAGATCCATCACACACACCCTCAACACCCGATGCGAATTAGGCATCCGCACCCATCTAGGCAAAATCAACGTCCACACCCACTCACTAGGCAACGACCTCGCTGATACCCTTGCTAACCAAGTTGCGGACGGACACTCACCAGACACAACATACACCACTCATTCAGACGTGTCGATAGGACACTGAACTTGGCCATACACACTCATACCCCAAACCCTAGGGGAGCCTATGCCCTACAGATACACCAACCTTAAATCCGGTGCATACATATTCAGCACCAAGCACACACTCACACCCCTTTCACACACCACAAATCACGGTGCCCTCCTCGCCCGCGCCGCGGAGGACGGCGCCGACTTCACACTCCACAAAAGACGCACAACACTCACCAACATCCATTTTACTCACAAGCAAGAATTTATTTGGGGCGTGCACAACACCCGCCTTCTCACCCACAACCCCACCCTGAGTTGCCCCATTTGTGGACAATTCACCAGCAACGGCCACATGGCCGGTAACGGCCCTACCATGTCCGCCATGAGACAAGACCGCCACAATAGCGCGCTACAACTCCTCCTCTCCCTCATGAAACGCGACAATGGAGGCCGATGGGAGACCATCACCGCAGACTTTGGTAACAAACCCATCAAATCATTCGTATTCCCTACACCCACCCATACCCCTCTTTAATGTCATTCCCATCACCCCACCCACATGCCCACCCGCCTTGTTGTTGCTGACGAAGGCTTCTCGCCCGACACCCTAACCTCATGCCCCGCCATCCGCCCCGCCGAGATCCCCCCCCTCCCCCCCGCGCTGAGACCCCTAGCACACAAACCCGAATTTATCCGACTCCTCGAACCTCGATACGTCGGTCACACAAACGGTCGCCGCCGATTTTTCTCGATTAAAAAGATTCAGATAGGGGAATGGAAGTATTACACGGACCACAACCTCTCCCACACAGCTCAACGGATTTGCGACAAATACACCCCCATCGCCAATGCCATCCGCCGGTAATGGCCAAGTAAAGTAGTCGACATTCGTCCCATCGTCACGAGCCGCACAGTCACACCGCACTCATCCACCATTACGAGTCTAACCTCCCTTCTCACCCTCCGCATTGACCCTCCTGATAAACTCATCTCCAAAACACGCCTCGACACGACACGCATCTTCACACAACTCCACTCGCACACTATCCAATGGCTGCATCATCTTCTACTCATATACCGCATCAAATCTCTCACGATCACTCGCTGCGCCTTTGCACACAGCACCCACGCACGCCCCTAACTGCACGATACCACCACGCCGCACGTCACACTCCCCGGAGAGGGAGTAATAATACCCCCAACACCCTTTGGAGAGGTTGAATGTAGATGGTTAACGGTCTAGCCCTGACTTGTAAGTAACCTGAATGGCATAGTTGGGAAGGCCCATTTAAAACATCAGGTTTTATCCGGTACATGTTCTAAACAATTTCAATTTCAATATCAAAGCCGGTAATCGCACACACACATTGACCCATGAGGCCGCCCGTACTCGACTGGGCTTCCACAGCCTCACGAAAGGCGGACAAGCGAGTATATATTCAGATTGTGTCTCCGCGGACCTTGCACACGAACGTTCGTGTCGTCCACGCCCTACCGAGGTCTCGGACCCGTTGGATTTGCTGCGCCAAGCGTTCGTCGATGGCACACTTGAGGTCAACCTATATGCCGCCAGCAAGGCCGCCGCTGGAGACGCGATCGCCAAAATCACACCGGACAAGAAACCAAGACTAGACGGCAAGGCACAAAAGCCAGTGTCAAAGTTGAGGGGGGCGATGAGGAATGCTTACACTCGGTGAGTAACACTGCATGTCATCTCACCCTCAGCAAGTGCCTAGCACTTGCCTATCACAGGACACGCACTCACCTTGTGGTGAGCACACGCCAACATATATTCTGAGCCTTTAGATGATATCTAACTCTCAGCAACTTGCCACCATCTGCAACCTAATCCTCTCTATTGTTGATTGGCTTATCATCTTATTGTGCTGAGTCACAGCCGTACTATCACGATGCTACTCGACCAACATTGCTGTGTAGCAGCTTGATTACCACACAAAACATGTCTCGCAACAGCCAGCCGCGCGCCAACGAACATAAAGCGGCAGCAACCGTTGTAGCAACCGCCAAGGCCAACACAAGTGCCAAGTCCACGGACGCGACCCGACAAGTACACAAGAAATGATGGTGTGTCCCGCCACGCTGTCTTCTTTCATGCGACACCGCAGGCATTGAAGATGGCGAGAGTGGGAGCTGATCGGCGCGAGCGGACAGGTCGTGAGCTTGATCCGCCATGTCGTATGAGTCAAATTCAAGCGAGGCGGGCGCCCTCGGCCGTTCAACCACGGCATCTCTATACAAGACGCAAGCCATGCCCGGCAACGACTCCTCTCGATAGAGCTCCCCCGTTTTGAAGCTTGTAGAGCTTAGGAACGCGCGCACTGTCATTGTTACGCTTCGCGCATGTTCCTTGTCACGAAACCCGGTGCCGACCAGTGGCGGTTAATGATCGTCCTCCGCGAACGCAAGAACTACAACAAGGAATTCAGTTTGACATGCGAGACGCTAAAGCACTTGCGACACGTTTCCCGCCCATGAGACTACTTCTTCTCCCTCGACCTCGCATCCGGTGACCACACCCTGTGCATCACGGAGGAGGACCACGAATATTTCACAATCAACTACCGAGGCGAGTTTTGGCGGCTCACGTGCCTCCCGATGGGATGGTCGGGATCCGCATACTATTTTTGCAATCTCACTATTGGTCTTCACCAACTACCTTAGCCGACCCTCCAACCCGGCGCTAACATCAACTCTAGCGCTACGTCGATCATCTCGATGACTCCTACGCAACCCCCGTTGGCGCAACGTCCACATGCTACCGTACATACACAACTCCTTTTTCCTCGCGGAGACCTATCAAGCAGTCACATTCCTTAGAACTCGCGTAACCAACCTACTCACACGCTTGGGGTTGCTCCGCAACCTCAAGAAAGGCGTATGAAACCACACGCAGGTCGGAGACCACCTCGGCCTTACCATCAATTTCATACAAGGGGAATTTCGAGCGCCTCCAAAAAAGATGCTCAACCTCGTGAAGCAAGCCTCTTCCTCACGTCGAATGGCTTCGAACGCAAGATGGCTGCCCGCACGTTAGTTAGTTGAATTCGCGGGAAAGGCACAGTTCCTGTGCCTCGCCATCGCGGCCGCCCGTTTCTTCCTACGAGAACGGTAGGAGTGTATTGGCTACACGCAGCGGTTGGGGAGGTCAAGTCCGACTGACGCACCAACTCCGGCGAGAACTCGATTGCTGGTTGGTAGTCCCTAACCAATACAACGGCCGCTCCGCCTGCCAAGCCCATTGATACGGCCTATCTACACGCCGGCTCGAACGACTACGGGTGGGGCACCGTCTTGAACGCCAACCCCAATTTCCAAGCACGCGGCTTTTGATACACAAAGGACCGGCATCAACACATCACATGGAAAGAGCTGCGCGCCGTCCGATACGCAATCGAGTCGTTCCTCCCACACATATGATGTCCGAGCTACACCGCCTGTGGTACCTGCACGGCACTTACGACATCCGTATCCGCCCTCGCTATATCCGCTCAGCGGCCAACATCTGGGCGGACGCACTCAGCCGCGAATTCGACACGAATGATTGGTAACTCAATCCGCAAGTCTTTTCACTCCTGCAAAATATTTATGGGCCACATACTATCGACCGCTTCGCATCTATGCTCAACACCCAGCTATCCCGTTTCAACGCGCGTTGGCGAGTCCCCAAGCAAGTGCGAGGACGTGGATTGCTCACACCTTCCGGACTCCGCGTGGCTACATGAGAACAACTAGTGCACTCTCCCCATGGATAGCGCTACCCGCGCTGGCTGCCGAGCTAAACCAAGCCGGCGTTTCAGCCATAATCATTGCCCCCTATTGGCCTCAGAAATAATGGTACCATCACTTGCACAACTTCGCGAGCGAAATGCTTCCCCCCCCCCTTTTGCGCAACTTATTCTTTCCATGCATGCTAGGAGCTTGCGAAGGCGTCGGACGATCCAAATAATGGAGCATCGTGGCCTTTCGACTCACGCACCCGCCTTGCTCCACACGCGCTGCGGAGCCATAGGCAAGGGTCTCCGCGCCGCGTAACAGAGTCACCTTCGCGATCTCACTTCTCCAATTCCGCTCCCTCGCGTACGCACATGTGCACTTCGCTACCGACTCGACATACCGGACGCCACCGCACCATGGGCGGCTGCAATAAGTAGCAACTTCCAACACATGACAGTAAATAAGTTAGTCAAGTGGTGGACATGTGCGTACGAGAAATGTACGAAGTAGAACATGTGGCCTACTCGGCACCGAGTACATAATCAACATTACTATCGGCCTACTAAGCAGCTCCCTCGCCCCCTCTACCTACGCAAACTACGACATCACGCTACGTGAGCTCTTCACATTTTGCGACAACGAAGAAATTCTATCCCTACAAGGCACACCCGCTACAATGGTCCGCAACACCGCATGGTTTGGCCTCCTCGGCACAATAGCCGCTGGGTCCATGCCTATTTTCCGCAGTTAAAAAGTTCTTCCGTGACCACAAGCAAGTCCCCATCGCCGTCGGCGAGCAGCTCGTTGACGCTCGCCGCGGCCTAGAGATGAATCAACAACGCCTCACCACATCGGACGCCCAACTATTACTGCCAACCTCCCTCGCAATCGCTATTCTTTAGGCCGCAGCCAATATGTGCACGACCTAACTGAACTGTGGATAATCTCGGCGAAATCCATGATCAAGCTCTTCGGCGCTTCACTCGTTGTTTGCGTCAATTACAACTTTTTCCATCGCGCCGAAACCGGAGTACGCTGCCTGACTAGTGACCTCATTGTTGACCGCCCCTCCTCATATATTTGCCTCGCCGTGCGTAAATCAAAAGGCGACTAGCGCCGCGGCAACTCCGTCAATCTCGTCATGGCCATATCAATCAAGGCCAACCCCCTAGTGGCAGACCTTTAGGAGCACTTCCTCACCCAACTCGTCGCGTACTCCGACACCTACTACAACTCCCCTTCTCCCGTTGCTTTATGAAGTTTCTCACCTTTCGAAACTTCCGCATAGTGACAAGCGGGATCAACCTTCTCTGCCTGGCTAGAGCAAGCCTTCAACGCCCTCGGGGCCACTCCCCTAGCCGGCTTCACGTGGACATCGCACAACCTTCGTAAAGGGGTTGCTTCCGCCGCTTGCGGCATCTGTGCGCCCCTCCCCATCGTCAAATTCATGGGTGGCTAGGCCAAGAGCAGCTCCATGACCGAAAGAACGTACATCGACCCAACCATGACCCCGTATCCAATTGCTTGGTGTTTCTACGGGTGGCTCGCGCTTTCCCGTCCCATGCGCTAGACTAGCTAGGCGATGCAAACCTTTAGCTTTGTGTTATGGGCAAAACCTGCCCCATATTGATTTAGATCTAGAGGTTTGCAAAACCAACTCCCACGTGCTCGGGACAATAGCCCCCGCAGTTAATGTTACCGTTAGTAACGGCGCGTCGTAACTCCATGACACAACTTGTGTTGGCAATAGGGCACAACCAACCACTTGATAACTTCCCTAAAGGTTAGCTCTAGCTAGCCCTATAGCCTCATAAGCCAAAACCCGCT
This sequence comes from Tetraselmis chui, assembly GCA_026401115.1. NCBI lineage: Eukaryota > Viridiplantae > Chlorophyta > Chlorodendrophyceae > Chlorodendrales > Chlorodendraceae > Tetraselmis > Tetraselmis chui. The sequence continues at coordinate 29,403 of JAPMLY010001211.1, forward strand.
TAGAGCCTTGCACTCTCTGCTTTCGCGCTCAACCAATCTAGGCTTCGCGCGAACCCACCCACCCCACATTAAATAATTATGCGCTAATCTTGAAATCTTCCCCAATGCCAAAATGCCATACATGGAGTGGTCTTTTACCAAAATGTAAGCAAAATGATATATTTGACAAATTTACTGTTAGGGTAAATGGTCTTTATCGCGATAGCTATATGCGCTCAAGCTGCCCGGTCGTCGTGCAATTCGAGTTTGAAATAAATGGTATGTTGCTGTTGCTCATGAAGGCGCATCAAGCACGCCGCCCGCGCAGTCACAATTTTAAAAAACGGTGAGCGCAACGCCCAGCCAGGTCGAGGGGCTTCAGCCCGCCGTTGAAAGCGGCTGGAAACGTACGGCTGAAGGAAAATTTCAGAGTCACCGACGGACGAAAGCTCAGGAGCAACGGGCGAAAGCGGCGGAGGCAGCCGCGAGAGAGCAAGCGTCGCATGATGTCGCGGCGAGTACTCAGCGACCGGCGGCGGAGCTAACGACTCTCAAAGCTCAGGTGGAACGCCTCAAAAAGGAGAACGAGAAGCTGAAGAAGCAAGCCGAATATATGGGGATGCAGCTCGAGTCGGAAAGACAACGGTCCCGCAATAAGGAGGAGCGAGTTAAGGAGCTACGCGCGGCAGCAGTCGAATCGGACATTGTTCATGCCGCGCAGCTTGCGAAGGTGTCCAATAAGCGCGACTCGTTTAGTCGCACTATTCGTAGATATAAGGCCCAAAGCTCGAGTGTTAGGGTAGCCTAAGCGCGGCTAGGTGTCGGGAGAAAGCCAGGGCTGCAAAGGCACGTATGGCGCGCGCGGCGACGGCGGTTCGTGGGGACACAGATAATACCCGTACTTCTAGCACGGAGCAGGTACCTCGTATATAGTGAGGATTGATGGATCTCACAGAATGCTGCGCCACGCGATTGGTGGCAAGCTAGTCTGTTGAAGTTGAACCGGTGCCGATCCCCTTCAGCATTTGGGTTCCTATCTCCGCGACGCTTTTCAGGAGGGCAGCGCTGACGCTGTGGCACGCCTTCCTGTTTCTCCAGCTTAGGTTTTTTCCAGGGTTGTGCTGAAGTCACTTCAATTCAGGCGACTTCAGATGTTCAGCCTAAACTGAAGTGACTTCAGTTCAGTGTGAAGTCTCGGCAAAAGTAGCATGAACCCGACGGGACTGAAGTCAGCCTAGATTTGATTTTTTTTAATCGGGTGAGCTGTCCCGTTTCGGCCGCCCTCTTATTTGGCGATATCCGTCGAGAAACACTGCGTACCGTTATTTGTCACCCATTTGTGGCCGTGTTGCGATGTACTGAGTAAGTACTGATAAATAGTATATTTGTATCATGGGATTACGTAAGGCCTTATGTATGGAAATTCGTACTTATCGGGAGCTCGGCGGGGTCATGGTTTAGGGTTTAAGTTTTAGGGTTTTAGGGTCAGACGGGGTTCAGAACGCTACAGGGGGTTTTTCAGGTCACTTCAGGCGGGCCTTCAGTCTGAAGTCTTTACCTGAATTCAGGCTGTGTTTTGTTCAGGGCCTGAATTCAGCTGAACAACTGAACTGAAGTCACTTCAGCCTGAATTCAGGTCCTGAAGTCTCAACTGAATTCAGGCCTGAACACTGTTCAGCTGAATTCAGGCTGAAGTCCCTGAAGTGACTTCAGTTCAGTCTGAATTCTCAGATTCGGACTTCAGCACAACCCTGGTTTTTTCCTCTTTTCTTCTTTTGCTTGGTGGCTTCCACTGCTTTTTCTTGTAAGAAATTTGATTATGCTCTTCAGCACTTGGCGCTTGCTTCCATGCAGCCATATCAGCTGCTGCAAAGTAGTCTTGGGTCAGCTGCTGTGAGGCTGTGAGCTTCCCGCTTCAGCGGATAGGTCGTTTCATACTCATTGTATTATTGGAGACAGAGTGTAAGACAGTAGGTGCTCAATCCTGAAACCTGAAGACGAGCGCGGCCGGGTAAGGAAAGCTGCAAGTAGAGCTTGTCGGCTCCTCGGCCCGTGCAGCGCATCAGCCTTCCGCATCAGCCGCCGCTCGTCGATGGCGTTCACAGCGGTGCGGCTGCCCGCGCTGCGTAGCCTCATTCCCACCTCATCCCCTCTTCGAACCTTTTCGCCAAGCTACGCAGCACCAGCGCACGTGTCGCCGCAGCGTAGCGATATGACAGCCAGAGCGGCGTCCACTGACGTACCGCGTGTCGGCGTGGGCGTCGTCTGCCTGCGCCCCTCCCGCCTGCTGCAAGGCTCCACCGAGGTAGCGTCCGGCCCCAGAAACTCGGAAACGCAACCCACCCGCCCTCTCCCGCACCTTTACAGTCTCCATAGCTCACGTTTCCTCGACGTCAACTGAGTCGTCGACCACTCCCGTTACTGGCTAATACAACTTCCTGCGCGCTGCCTCGATCTCCCTATGTCGCAGGTGTTGATGATCCAGCGCGGAAAGGAGCCCGACAAGGGACGCTGGTACCTCGACCCCCTCCTCCTCGTCCCCCTTTTCCTCTATTCACCTCCTTCTACAGCTTTGCTCACCTTTTATTATTCGTATTTTTCGGAATCGTCTTCCTCCTGTGGCCTCACGCGTTGTGCATCAACAACCCTCTGTCGATATGACATGTTCTGACGAGAGCTGCTGTGCGGTTGTGGTCGCTGCGAGTAATGCAGGTCGTTTCCCGGCGGCAGGCTGGAGCTAGGTGCGAAATTTTGAAAGGGGGGGGGGGGGGGGGGGGTCGGGAAGGGGCCTGTTGTGCGGCAGTAGCTTGAGAAGCCGAGAAGCCACCGCGAGCAGCTTGTGATGAGACACATGGAATAGGGTTACGGTGGGTATACCGGAGCTGTGTGGCAAGCTGAGGGGAGGCTGATGGAGTGTGTTGGGGGCAGGGGAAACGATTGTGGGCTGCGCGGTGCGGGAGTTCAAAGAGGAGACGGGGCTGAGACTGAGGTGTGACACTGCCTGCGTGCCGGCGGAGCGCAGCCACGAGGGCGTCCCCGTGGTGGTCTCCAACGCGCTGCACACGCCCATGGCATTCTCGGCCGCAGATGCAGTGACGAGAGACAGCTCGGGCAATGTGCTCTTCCACTACGCCATCATCGAGGTGCGCCGTGCAGTGAACATACATGACACACAATCCTTAATCACTCTGCAACAAATTGCATTAGCTCAACACCCCGTTGTGGTAGCAGTAAGGGAAGGGAAGGGAAGGGAAGGGAAGGGAAGGGAAGGGAAGTGAAGGGGAGGGAAGGGGGGACTTTTGTTTTTTCCATTGTGCTATGCCATAATTCTAATTTTCTCGCTGTGAAGGGCAGAGGAGGAGCGAGTCTCGTCGTTGTGTGATGCATTTGAGTTGGTGTTGTGGCTGTTGCTTGAAGGTGGCGGGGGTGGCGGAGGATCCAGATGCCCCTGTGAAGGCCTCTGATGACGCCGCTGACGCGCGATGGGTGGATGTGAGCGAGCTGGACCGAATGGGTGGGCGCCCATCTCTCACATCCCAAGTATTCACCACCCTGTACCTTACCATGATGAGTTGACGAGCTGCGCTTTGGAAACTATAGGCTGATTCGTACTGATACTTTTACCTTCTGCCCGTCACAGAGTTTGTGCTGAACACAAAAACTATTGCCGTCGAGGCTGTCAACCGATTCGAGATTCGCTGAAGAGGGAAGGCAGAACTTTGTTATATATTAATGGCGACACAATGTATTGTATATCAGGGCGGAGTGTCATTCGGGCAGCGGAGGGCGCATCAGCGGAGTGACATGTGATTGTGTGTCCTGATGTGACGTAATTCTACGAACTTTCTGATGAGTTCTGTCTGTTGGCCGATGTTTTGTTCTCTGGTATGTACGGTCAATCGGTTGCCGCGTATTGTAAGCCGTTTCGCATAACATGTATTCCATCTCACTGCGTCAAACATTTTCGTCGTATACTCCCCTTCCTGCACACACGCACACACACACACACACACACACACACACACACACACACACACACACACACACACACACACGTAAATATAGAAAGTGTGTGGTTGCAGGGGTGGAAGTGTGTGTCGCTCTACGGTTCTGTGGGTGCTATGCTGTCGCAGGCTGGGCGGCACGGCTTGCCCGTCTTTCGTCGCGGTCCTTCGGCATATGAGGCGATGAGACGGGTAGCCGTGGCACATCATTGATACAATTTCTGCTTGGTTGATATCAACTAGTTGATATCCTTGGTTGGGGGTAGTGCCGTACCAGTGAATGTGAAAGCGCATAATGTTCATAATAACTGCGTTTCCAACAGTGAGCATGTATTTTGTGTTCCATACTGACCAAAGGTACACTGCATTGAGTTACTGCATGGTGCTGCTCCTCCCTAGTGTTAATAGCTTGGCATTGGGCAGATAGAGCAGGCTGTCCCTATGTGTTTTTCTTTTTCGGGCGATTTACTGTTCTCTCCGCAGACCGATAATAATTGTTGGTCTAATTTACTATTTGGTCGCCAATTGATGTCTCGAGAATTGTGTTATTTAGAAAACTCGAATGTCAGAATGAAGAACGGTCAGAGACCATCATTGGAGGAGGACAGCCGAAGTCGCAGGAACTTGTTTGGCGCGCATTTCCACGCGCCAAGGTCCAGTAACAATTGCTGGTTTGTTACTTTGATGATTCCACACAGATTCGCAACCTTCTAAATCGATTCGTCCGATGAAACAAGCACTTCATCTCTTTCTGATGAAACATGCCTTATTGCGGTGTATATGGAGAATGCCCCCGATGTCTCCAATATCTCCCCTTCGCTTACCTCACCGACGAATTTCTTTAGTTTGCATTAGTTTTCGGGTTGTGTACAAATTATGCCTATAAGAGTTGTTTGATAGATAAAATTTGGACAGCGAAATGTGTCCCTAAGCAACGGTGTAGCTCCGCGGTCGTTTTAATATTAACGAAAGGGGACGTGACCGTCAAGGAAAATTATATGGGGCATTTCCATTATGGGGTTTATTATAGACTTGCGAAAGGCATACGACACTATCCCTCATAAATTAGTGTTATCTAAATTAGAGGCGAATGGGATTACGGGACATACGCTATCCTTCTAGAAGCTCAAGGTAGGGAAAGCACTGTCAAAGAAAAAAATTGAGAGGCCCCGGGCATATTATCCTATCCCATCCCAATAGAGAGCGGACCGCGGCAAGGGTACCGAGCATCCCCAACCCTCCTTAACATATTTAGTAATGATGTATTTGACGGGATAGAAGGGTTGGGGATGCGAGGTGCCGGGTTGCGTTGACATGCTTGACTCCCGACAACCGTTAATGGTGCCGGACCAATTATTCGCCGACCTATGTGGGCCTTGCTCCGTCGCTCGATAACATGCATGCCATGTTCGCCCACTTTTCCGAACGGGCGGACGACTAATACATGGGATTCGGAGTAAAATAACGCGGGGTAATGGTACTAGGCCTCCACTCCGATAGTCCGATGCAGCCGCTCTACGCGAACAAGCCGCCCGTTGGCAACTCGGGGGGGGACGGGTGCCGATTATGTATAGGCATATGTATTTAGGCGCATTGGTAAATTTGGATTTAAGCATGCGTAATATCGTGGGCGATAGGGTGAAAAAAGGCAAACGCGCCGTTGAAGCGCTCGACTGTGTGTTAGGAGGGCGGGATATCCCCATTAATAATGTACGCTACCCAGTGCTCAAGACCTGCATATTACCGGTCCTTACTCATGGGTGTGAAGTATGGGGGATGGATACGACTAGCGGCGTCAATAGATTACAAACTCTATTAAATCAATATTTGAGGCGCCTAATTGGGGTGGGTGCAAAAGCCCACGGGGTGGCCACAACACCGCTATTGCGGGAGCTAGGAATAGCGCCCATATAATAAGCAACGGCAGCAACGGCTAGGACTAGGACTTTTCTTAAAGCGTTCAACCCAAATGCGTGCATAAGCGATCTTTTGGGTTAACTTAGTCGTATGCGCCAAAATACTTGGACGTGTGAGACCGTGCTTTGGCTTGATCGTTTTGCTAGGGCAAGCGCGGAATTAGCCCAACGCGTACACATCCCACACGCATGGAGGTCTTTGCAGTGACGCGTTGCCTCTAACCTCGTTAAAGCGGCGTTGTGGGGTTGATTCGATACGTCATCTCCGGCATACACCAATATATGGAGTGTCTACTTCAAGGCCGCTAAAAAAATCGACGAGCTTAGCTCTGCTCAAATTGACCGTGTTTCTTATATGTTGGAAACCCATTGCCACAATACGGCACGGGATATCCCTCGGGGGCCGTTCCACGGGACATTATTATGATTCAATTGTGTACAAATGTAGTTATCGCCCTCTGCCCGTCGTCTTGCCCATTTAATGCCATGCCCGGACGTTTCTCCATCAGTGTCATGCATACGGCGGGGATGTGCCGGAATCTAAAGACCATATCATGCTTGAATGCCCACGTTGGGAGTGCCACCGTCGTATTTTGGGGACACTAGCCGAGAGATTAAAGATTTTGAACTCATATCGCTACCTCCTCGGCAAATGTAATTGCATTGCTTTTAGGCGGTGTCCACCCTCCTCTGCATGGCGCCACTCATTTTACAGGGAATAGTATGTTTCTCCAATTATAGCGCCGTGCCCTCCCTCATATTGCCTTTTTGTAGCTCACTCTCTAAATGTTTTGCTCCGTTAGACGGGCCTTGCTCCTTCTCGTATTATTAGAATGGGCGCCGACGCCCGGACGGGTAGGGCAAACCTTTCTTGGTCAGTGCCGGGAATGCATTCATTCTTGTTTGCATGTAATTAGAAGGTTTTTAGTTGGTGAAACTCCTACACTTGCCTCGATGTGGGGTTTGCGCAACACGGTACGGTTCTCGTGCAATGGTTCGGTGTGCATTCACACGTGCGTTGCCTAGATGGGAGCATGATCGATGATGAGTTCGAGGTTTGTTTTGAACTTCTACTCTCAGTCGTGTTTGCAAAACGCCCCCGTTAGGGGGTGCCGGTGCGGGTCTACCTACCAGTCCCATATCCCGCGAGGGCGCAAAAAAGTAAATGTTTTATGGTTTCCATCATTCGATTTTCACATTGTCGCTTAGCTTGAAGTATTACCATCATCAAGCAAACATTATATATTTACAGACCGGTGGAGGAAACGTCGAAACACCAAGCACGGGTACTTGGAAGTCTAGCAAATACCTCTATGTACATATAGCATTTGGCATATTACCATTACAAGGTAGTCCATTATTTGTCGTATTATTATTAACTTACTTGTACTCTAACAATTTGCGATTAATGATTTCATTGGAATTACTCGTCGTCGTCGGGCCCGGCCCACTTAACGGGAGCGACAATACCCATCGACTCACCTCTCCAGAGGTGACCTCCAACGCCGTGCTGCCTTCCGTCGAGCCCGTGAGGTAGTGGAAGTTGGCAAGCTGCGACGGGCCCGTATGGCCATGGACGGAGCCGTTTTCGGGATGGTGGAGGACGCAAACACGGCGCTAGCTAATCTCCGGCGGTTGCATCCTCCGACAAGTACTCCCCACCCCGACTGTGACCTCCCCGACCCCCTGCCCCCCCCGGCGCGCCCACACCTCAACTATCTAGATGACGGCGATAGCCTCCAAGTGTGGGAGGAGTCTATGCTCCTTGTCATGAGAAAAGCACATGGCTTGTCCCCCCCCCCCCCCCCCCCCCCCCCCCCCCCCCCCCCCTCAATGCTGATGGGTTGCGATGGGAACATGTCCGTGACTTGAATGTTCCGGCATGGCGTAAGTGGGTTGACCGCTACTCGGCGTAAAACATTCCCGATGTTGCAACAAGCTTTCTGGCGAGTGCGACCGTGTGGGTTGTTCACAAGCAAACACTTGTCGACCGTGACGCCACTCGCTATCGGGGCGAGGCTCGTAAAGTTCGGCAGCTTGGTGATGGCAGCGTCCCGTCGCGGTTAGCTCATTGTCACGCCATAGCCCGGAGAGCGACTATTGCAGCGGACCACGTGGGCCATGTCCAACGATCGGTTTACACGTAAGCTGGTATTGAGCGAGACATACATACCACTCGTATCGGCTTACAAACTATTTATGATTTCACCCTACTATGCTTGCATTCGGAAAACGCCTTCAACAACATTTCCCACCCGAGTTTCCTTGCGGATATGCACAAGAACCCCGACTTGCATCCTATCATCCCATTGGTTGAGATGATATATTCACGGGACTCCACGGTGTACTATTCCGACCCCAACGATGCTTCGCTCCTGTACGGCACGGTGCATTCTCGTACGGGTGTCCGACAAGGAGCTCCTCTTGGCCCGCTTATATTCACTTGGCGATCAACACCCCCTCCGCATTATTGGGGAACGGTACAAGGATTCATCGGCGATCCAAGCCCTTTCTGACGATGGCAAGAGTTTGATCAAAACGCCTTTTGTCCCGACTATATTGGTGGTGGCTACGGAGGAATTGGGAAAGTTTGTTCGAGGGTTTAGCCAATCAAATATGTGTGCATGGTACCCCCGGATACGGCCCCTTAACTTGTTGAGGTGATACGGGCGAAGGTCCCCGTTGTTACGGGTACTAGTAACCTAGGATGCCCTTTGACGATGGACTTCTTGATGGCAGATGGCCCTCCGGCATCTTACAATGAGAATTATGTGCAATCTTGGCTGCAAGACACCGTGGAGGCTCAGTAAGTCCTCTTGGACAGGATCGCTTGCTTTGCTATGTAAGGCTTCGGAGGGGCACATGCAGCTGTTTGCTTGATGATCACGTGTGCGGTACGCCGCTATGGTTTCTTGCTCCGCACCCTCTCCCTTGATATGTACCAACCGTACCTTGCTGCTGTAGATATGGCCATTCGTACAATAGTTTACTGATTTTTGGACATTTCTCATGACGTACAAATGCTCGATCGACTTGATTGTGCTCAACGCCAGATTTCCCTCCCCGCGGAGTTTGGAGGGCTTAATGTACCGTCCCTCGAGCTAGACGATGAACTTGCTCACTATACTTTATTCACCACGACCCTCGCCAATTTCATTAAATATAACGAGTCCGAGTCGCTAGGTCATGTGTACGGTCTTATCCGAGAGCAGCTACTGAATGTTGCTGCTTCTACTTTACCGTGGGCAGTCGAGTTGCGCAGTTCGTATGATACGATCTCCAATATGGGCAGGTTTTCGGTATCGGATCTCGTGGTGTTGACTAACACTCTAAATCAAGACCTTTCCAAATATGTTGGGCCCGACGTCGAGTTGGTGGTATCTCCGGTTCGTAATGCGGTGGCGCCCGCTACCGAATGGACTCGCCTACATCTTCCTACCCCCGATGCTTTCACTCGCTCGGGAGATTATGGGGGCCACATTCAATGGGGCATTTCGCGTATCCTTCGTGCCCGGACCTATCTTGAACTCTTGGCGTTTTGCAGACCTTCCCCACCGGACTATATGAGGGTGATTTTGGGTACGGGTCGCGGGGCTTTGCCTCTCTTTTTCGCTTCACATGAGTCCATTTTCAATGTGCCATCCGATTGTTATACGATGGCATCGCACCGGGTGCTTGGCCTCATTGCGGAGCTCGCCTCTCATGCTTCTTAAGTGCCCTCGGTGCAATGAGGCTCCCTCAGAGTCTCGTGGGTCTGCATCTTCGTCGACGGTACCATGACCCTCTATGTCGGGTGAGCGCTCCATAGCTGCTATGCTTATGGACCACATCACCCGGTGCCCGTGCTCTTGGTACGTCATTCAACACCACGATCGGATTGTCCACGTGCTTGAAGAGTTCATGCTTACACCGGGGGCTACTTAGGGACGGGCCTAGCGGTTGGAGGTCCGCCGTATTCGGTCGGGAGCTTCTCGAGATCGACCTAGGGATGTAGTCAGGTTAGATTTCATGGCTCCACACCGTCATCTTGTGATTGATGTGACGGTCACAAGTGCTCGAACGAATACAACCGTTCCTTTTGTAGGTGCTCATCCCCCACTCCCGGGTAGCCTTGCATTGGGAGCTCAGCATTGCAAACTTGATGCGGACCTCCGCACTTCCGCTTTGCTTGGCACGCCTTTGGTTCATTCGTTCCATGACTATTATCCCTTTGCTCTAGAGGATGGGGGCCGGTTGGCGCCTATGGCGGTTGAGTTGGTTGATCGCATAGCTATTCTGGTGGTAGTTCGGCTCTTCCCTCGCATGGGTGATGATGTCTCTCGTTCTTTTCGTTGTGACAGTTATATCCGTATGCAAATGTCAGTTGTCGAATTACATCTCTTCCCTGGTATGGGTGATGATGTCTCTTGCTCTTTGCGTTCTCACAGTTATATCCGTATGCAACATTTCGTTTGTCGAACTACTTATGTTCCTTTTCGGCGTTTTTGGGGGGATGTGCTGCGAGAATTCGTGTGACATCTTTCAGGTGCTCTTCATGATACTTTGGGTTCCTATCTCCGCGACGCTTTGCAAGAGGGCAATGCTGATATTGTGGCACGCCTTCATGTTCCTCGGGCATAGGTTTTCCTTCTTGTCTTCTTTTTAGTTGGTGGTCTTTGCTAATTTTTCTTGTTAGGATATTTTACTAATAACTCTAGAACTCTAGAACTTTAGCTAGCTTTTCTTCTGCTCTTTATGGTACTTTGGGTTATCATCTTCGCGATGCTTTGCCAGAGGACAATGCTGAAGCTGTGGCATGCGTTCTTGTGCGGGTTTATATTTCCTCCTTTTTCGTCCTTTTTTTTTATTGGTGGTTTCCACTTCTATTTCTTGTAAAACATTTCATTCGTTCTATTATAAATAGCTGTATCGGCAGCACTGGTACAATTAAGTGCTATCGCTAAGTACTATCGCGAGCTACCTGTACCATTGTTTGTGCTGTGTCTGTGTCAACGCGCGCGCAGAGCGCTCTACAGAGCCTCCTTGCACCCTCAGCTAGCGCGGCATGCGACTCGCTGTCGTCGCACATGTGCGCCCGCTCCCGAACCAGCGGCACAATCTCGAAAGGCTCCTATTTCTGTCTCAGTGAGGCCTCACAATAGAATTTACTTCTCTGAGGTATACAAACGCACCTAGCCAAACACGGCGCGCCCACCCGATAAGGGCAGAGAGCCGACACCGACGGGAGGTCGCGAGGGAGATTCGTCCGGGACGCGGCCCGTTGTCCCGTTTGACGGCAGAAAAGTCGGGGAGCCTTGCAGCGTCCTCGTAGCGTTTCGCCGCCATGGCGAGCAACCAGCAGCTGGGGCTGGTGCCCACAGGTTTGAATCACGCCTCCTGAGTGAAGGATGCCGATGGTCGAGCCGCGCGTCATGGAAAGGGCTGGATTTCCGTGTACAAACTGCAATAGGCGGGCGACAGAGGGTTTGTGTATACTATGTACCGAGTTGGCTCAGTTGGTTGGGAAAAGCGAAGGGTAAACACCGTGTGGGGCGCTGTAAGGGAGAGCAAGCCGCTGGATAAGAGCAGGATACAGGTCTCCTGCACAGCAGTAGCCGTAGCTGGGCTGTGGTCTCGTGAAGTGGCGACTGTGCGTCTCAGCTCAAAACAGTTTTTTTGCGTTTGGGAGCTGAAAAGGAAAAAAACATCATGGGCGATGGGAATGTTTACTGCGTGAGAATCTAGGGGGGTGGGGGGTATAGACGATGGGAGAGGGGGGAACGGTAAGGAGGAAGCACTCATGTTTGTAATGAGACACGAGGCGAAGGTGGTAACTGGTCACATTTTGAACGGCTGCTGCGAATTGCTTTCAGAATCGGAGGATGACCGCTCGTATCTCCCACCTTTTGCCAACGAGGAGAATCGCAACCTCAACCGCAAAGTCCAGGTGCGTATGACAGGAAGAGGGGTGGTGTCACGGCTGTGTGGAAACAGGAGAAGAGAGTGTGCGTTGGGGTGGAACGCTGAGTCTTGTGCGCGTGGTGGTGGTGCGGTAGGGGTTGGAGGGGGATTTGGAGGAGACGGGGGTGGCGCTGGACGAAAATGTGGACCGCATCAAGATCATGCAGGAGCACTTGAAGAACGTTCAGCAGGAGCTTAAGTTTACGCAGTCGCGCGTGGACGCGAAGAACAAAGAGATCGAGGCGGAGGACCATTTGAAGGCGCTCATCGAACGAGAAGCGGTGAGAACCACACCATTCCATACCACATAGCACCACACCGCATGGTACCACACCACACCACACCACACCACACCACACCACACCACACCACACCACACCACACCACACCACACCACACCACACCACACCACACCACACCACACCACACCACACCACACCACACTATCCTCACCTGAACTTCACCTCACTCTTACCCCACATCATACCACACAACTCCACTCCACTTCGCTCTCACCCCCCCTTCTCCCCACACCACCCCAGCACCATGCCATACCATATCACACCTCACCTCACTTCGCCGCTCCGAACCATACCATTTTGACTTCACTTTCATCGTACTCTCAGTCCACTCTCACCACACAGCACTCCATACCACACCGCATCACCCTCACCTCACCTTCAGCTTGCCTTACTTGCGGATCGCCCAGTCATGGAAAGCCTCTCTCTTCCTGTCATCTGACACCCCTCCTACTCATTTCTGATTCGTTGTCCCGCGTTGCGTCAGTCGCGCCACAAAACGGACATTGAGAAGCTGAAAAAGGAGCGAATGGAGCTTTCGGACAAAGTGAACAGCCTTCAGAACCAGATCTACAAGGCAAGCCGCCCCTTTCCTACCCCCCTGTCTCAACCTACTTCATTGGCAGACATGAAACTGTGGCCGGTGAAGAAGGGGAGATAAAACGGGATTGTGCTAGATGAGCTCTTCCTTTTCGCCCTCTGAGCATTGCATTGTCTGGGCGGTGTAGGGAAATGAGAAGATGGATCAGTTCAAGCTGCTGATGAACTGGAACCAAGAGGAACTGGAGCAGTGGGCGCTCGCGGCTCGCCAAAAGGCAGCTCCCTCTTTCCCACGCCTCTTCCTTCAGCCATCGCCATTCCCATCGCATTAGAATTGATTAGTTCGCTCAACATTTCTCACTGTGCAAATGTGTGCGTCAAAGTGAGTTGGTATATGCCTGTTTGTGTGTGTGTGTGTGTGTGTGTGTGTGTGTGTGTGTGTGTGTGTGTGTGTGTGTGTGTGTGTGTGTGTGCGTGTGTGTGTGTGTATGTGCGTGTGTGTATTTGTATGTGTGCGTGTGCGTGTGCGTGTGTTTGTATGTGACTGTGTACGTTTGTATACGTGCACATGTATTTGTATGTGTATGTGTGCGCGTGTGAATGTGTGTGACTGTGCGTGTGTGTTGGGGGTGTAGGAGGAGGACAACCTGGCGCTGGAGAAGTACCAGCGGCGCGACGAGTCCAAAGTGAAGGAGCTGAATCTCCACATCGAGAAGCTGTCGAAGGAGGTGGCGGGTGCGAAGCGGTCGCTGGCGGATGAGGTGACGGAGACGCAGAGCAAACAGATTCAGTTGGACAAGACGGCGGAGGACTTTCGGCGGTTGCACCAGGAGCGGCAGGACCTCGTGCGGCAGTGGGACGAGGCGATGGATGCCATGCGCAGGCGCGACGAAATGATTCAGGTCAAACATCCACCCTCTAATTATCGCTTTTTTCCTACTCATTTATTCCTTTTGTTGCTGCGTACATGTTAATCTTTTTTGGGGTTTTTCCTCGTGGCGATTGGGTTGTCGCAGAGGAAAGTGAGGTTGTGGAGGTTGGGGGAGCAGTGTGTATGTGCTGAGTGGGGTGTCTGGGGCTGCGCAGGTGGCGAGTGAGAAGTACGCCGAGCAAAAGATGAGGATGAGGGAGCGGAAGTACAAATTGGACCAGCAGGCCAAGTTTCTGGACAACGAGGTGGCCAACAATAAAGAGTTGGACGCGCGCATTTCGCTGTTTGACCGCGAGGTCGGCAAGTTGCGGCTGTCTTATGGGCGCGAAAAGCAGCGGGTGGACGACTTTGTCCAAGAGTTGGACATCCTGAAGACGACGCTCAGCAAGGTGCACACCCACTGCCACCGCTCTCCCCACATTTACTTCCGAACATGCAGTGCACAAACCAAATCAAACCAGCAACTTGACCACGCAGCTTGCATTTCCATTTGGACCGTTTGATTTGATTTACATTATATTAGTTAGGATGGAACCGAACGGTGAGAAAGACACACCTAGTGGGGGTACACTGAGGAGGGCACTGCCGAGTACCGGATTTTGTGAATGATGCCTTTGAGTTGATTACAAAATGTTTGGATTGATTGGGGTGATTCTTTTTGACTCCGCGCAGTGAAATTAAGCTGAATATTTGTTTGTGTTGGGTCCGCATTTGAAGGGCAGTTGGGCCATCACACTTGAATTACGTGTTTTAGGTGCCCGAAACGTCCAGAAAAGCAAGGATGGGGGGGGGATTTACAAGCGTATATGGCCGAAATAGAAACTTGTGGCTCAACAGTACTTGGCACAGTTCTCATTCTTGGCCTACGCTACACAGGCTTAGGTTTGGGTTTAGGTTTAGGGTATACCTTTTGTTGGGTCTAGGGTTTAAGGAACCCATCCTCGAAAGCGCTCATTTTTCACAGTACTTTGTAGTGCATATGGGGCCACCCACTGTTCAAACTTGGGGTCTCCAAAAACCCTAAACCCTAACCTTCAATAACTGCTTACGGTACTTCGTGTGCTATCGGCCTTTTGATATTCAAACAACTTATGTCAGTGGGGCTAATTGACAATGTGTCATTTGGAGCCGACTGTATTACTGAGTGACGGAGGGCGCTGTGTGAATTGGATGCAGTGCTTCACAGTATGTGTGTGCTTATGATGGGTTTGCTGTGCGGTGTCAGACGGCGAACGACCTGGCGGTGAAGCGCGGCGAGGCGGCGCACGCGAAGGCCGAGTTGGACGAGAAGCGGCGCAAGTTGGACGCGCTGCGGAAGAATCAGGTGGTGGTGAACCGACACCTGGAGGGCGAGTTTTCGCAGCTGGAGTCGATGTCGTCAAAGGTGGAGGCCGCTGCTCTCACCACAGTCGGCGGCGCTGTCGATGTTTGGTCGTTCCGACAGTTTAGAAAAGAAACGAAACTATGAAATATGAAAAATTTAGCTATGTGATAATTAAGAGTATGAAATTTTGATTACAATGAATTAACATGTCAATATGCATTGCAGTTTTTTCCCCATTTGCGACTGACAAATCTGAATGTGTTTATTATGACTTAACACGGCAATCACGTCATAATGAGTTCCGATTATCTTTTTACTTACAAAACGTAATGCAAAACGACCCAAACAATATGTATGGATGCAAAATGAGCTGCGACCTGCATATTTTTCCTGTCCGACTTGAAATGCTGCGATGAAAATAGATATGAACAACCCACGGTCGCAGCTGTAATATTCTCGGCTGTGTACAAACAATTGTTTATGCATTGTTTGTCGAGCAATTTCCAACCGATAATAACTATTTGTCGCGAGATTGTTATAACGCAAACGTTGTATAATTTTAAATCTGTGCTTTGTGCGCAGTCTAACCTTATTCTCAATCTAAGTCATTTACCATAATTTCTGGAAACGACATTTTTCTTTATCGAGGAACAGCCCTGCAATTGACGTATCGTTTACAACGACGATTAATCGCTGTGTTGTATTGTGTCGCCATCTCCCCTACCCCGTCACGTCGCTGTCCTTTCCGCAGGTGGACGAGCTGTACGAGATGCAGAAGATGGAGGAGAAGCGGCTGCAGGCGCAGGTGAAGGCGGTGGGCGAGATGAAGAAGGTCATGTTCAAGAACAACCAAGAGCTGTTTCAGCTGCGGAACGCGGAGCGCGACCTGATCGCGGAGATTGCGGGAGGGCAGGCGCAGAACAAGAACCTGGTGTCCAACATCTCCAAGCTGGACGGGCAGGTGGTGAAGCAGCAGGAGTTGCTGTACAACAGCGAGTTTCAGGTGCAGCAGTTGGAGCGGAAGGTGCAGCGGGCGGCGGGGGAGCGGACGGACGACGAAAAGAAAGCGCTCAATGCGCGCATCGAAAAACTCACTGCGCAGTTGGAGGGCGTCAACGGGGAACACAGCATGCTGACGGAACAGGTGCGCGCGTGCGCGCGCGCGCGCGCGCGCGCGTGTGTGTGTGTGTGTGTGTGTGTGTGTGTGTGTGTGTGTGTGTGTGTGTGTGTGTGTGTTTGTGTGTGTTTGTTTGTGTGCCTGTGTTAGTGTGTGTATGTGTGCTTATTTTGTGTGAGTGTCTCGGTGTGTGTGTGTGTGTGTGTAAGTGTGCGTGTGGGTTTGAAATACTGTGTGTATGTGTGTGTATGAGTGTGTGTGTGGGCGCGTGTGTGTATAAATGCGCGTGTGCGTGTGTGAGTATGTGTGTGTGTGTGTGTGTTTAAGTGTGTGCGGGGTGCGTGTGTGTGCGTATATGTTTGTGTGTGCGTTGGTGAGTGTGTGTCTGTGTGTGTTCAAGTGTGCGTGAGTGAATGTGTGTGTGATTGTGTGAATATGTATGTTTGTGTCTGTATGTATTTATTTTGCGTGCGTGTATTTGTGTGCGGGTATGTGTGTTTAATTTATATGTGTGAGTGACTCTCTCGGTGTGTGCGTGTTATGTGTGTGTGTGTGTGTGTGTGTGTGTGTGTGTGTGTGTGTGCAAATGTGCGTGTGCGTTTGAGAGAAAGAGAATGTGTGTATGTGTGTGTGTGTGTGTGTGTGTGTGTGTGTGTGTGTGTGTGTGTGTGTGTGTGTGTGTGTGTGTGTGTGTGTGTGTGTGTGTGTGTGTGCATGTCTGTTTTTGGAGTGAGGACGTTCGTTCGCTCATTTCCTAAGTATTTTTTA
This sequence comes from Tetraselmis chui, assembly GCA_026401115.1. Lineage (NCBI taxonomy): Eukaryota > Viridiplantae > Chlorophyta > Chlorodendrophyceae > Chlorodendrales > Chlorodendraceae > Tetraselmis > Tetraselmis chui. The sequence goes on from JAPMLY010001211.1 coordinate 46,221, forward strand.
TAGGAACTTTGCATGGCTGTATTTTTAGTAGATGTTTAAATATTTCATGGTTGATCGTAACACATTTGGCATTTTTCACTTCTTTGAGTTTGTACGGAGAAGTGAGTGCGGGAGGGAATATGGCTCTCTTGCATTTGCCGCGTTATTTATAAATATGTAGTGAATCAGTGAAAACGGATGTCGTTGATCTTCGGATGTTGACGGTTTATAAACCCTAAACCAGTCCAGACCACGATCATGGAGGGGATACATTGCATAAAACGGGTAAAACACAATTTCTGAAATGGTTTCGGTAAAGCAACATGGAAAATGATGTTTTTAGGATAAACTATCACAACGACTTGCCATTACTGCCAATTTGTGTCTCATTTTTATATGCATTATTTTTCCTCCTTATTAATCGTCGCTTCTCAATGAGCAATTTAGCACCTATCCTTCCCAAATCTGCACTTTCGTCCTTTTGACGTGCCCGAGGCCTCCCTTTCCGACTCATCGTGAAATCCTAAGTTTTGGCATGCATGTTTCGCAGGTGAAATTGGTGGAGGACGCGCTGGCCAAAGCGCGACGCACCTTTAACAATTTGAAGTCGGACGATAAGAAGATTCAGGTGCGACACCCCCCCCCCCCCCCCCCCCCCCCCCCCCCCCACCCTCGGCATTGTCATTCTCCCAACACACATCAATTCACGAACAAACATCATTGCGTGGCGTGTAACATGTATAACTTATGTCTCCACTCTCTTTATGATAATTGGGTTGGCTCGTCAATTTAGGGTCATGTTGAAGAGTGTAATGTTGAAACCCTAACTATAACAAACTAATTGTTGACACGTCAGCATCAATTATTGTTATTGCATGTAACGCTGATGCTGATACCCTAATGAAAAACCTTGCAATAGCGGTAATTTTTTTATTATTTGGTTATGGGATATCACGAAAACCTTAGAAAAAAACTGGAAAACTTAGGCAGGGCTCCTTTATCATATTTGTCTCTTTTATTTCATTTTTTTAATTTGAAAGTATGCGAATTCCGCTCATTTTAGGGTTTGGAAATTTAGGGTTTTTGAGGGGCTACTGAGTCGCAATGCGTGTGGGGTTGGGGCGGCGTTCAGGACAAGATCCACGAGCAGCGGTTGGTGAGCGACAGCAGCACTCGCGAGTTGGAGCGCGCGATAAAGACGAAGGAGGATAAGATGGTGGAGCACGACATGTTGAAGCTGGAGGTGGAGCGGCTGCGCGGCATCCTCAACCTCAAGGCCGACGAGGTGTTCAGCCTGGAGAACAGGAAGTTTCAGCTGCAGCAGAGCATGGAGGAGCGGAAGCAGGAGGTGACGGTGCATCTGGACGGACTGCGCGCGGAGCAAAAGTTTGTGAGGGAGGACATCCACCGAATCACCCTGGAGCTGAAGGAACGCGAGATGAAGGTGCCTGCCCCTCCTGATTGCACACGCGCACACCTTCATTTCTTCTCTGCCAGGAACTAATTTGTAAGTGATTTGGAATGACTTGCGTTTCGATCGCGCTTCCATACTTGAACATCTGCTTTATGTGCGGGTAGTTGATGAAACACATATTGTGCATTTTTTATTTGGCACACATTCCATGCACACGACATTATAAGTATTATTGCGAGTATGCTTGAAATGAATAAATCCATCGGAAATTTCGAGCAGCCTATGAAGAAAGTAATCCAAACATACACTTTCAGTGTGAATTTGACAATTTACGTTTTTTTAAAACGAGACGCTCAATGTGAGCTCACATCTGCACCAATTTTTAAAAGAATGCACATCCATTGCCAACAATTCCGGCGGTGGAGCGCACGGCGACCTTGTGAAATCGATTCCTCTGCAAATTCTTTAGGATGGATGCGAAAATGTATACCTCTGCGGTGTATTTTAAATGTCTAGAGAATATACTGGTTTTATGTACATCTGATGCACATTAGGCGCGTTCGTTTTCAAGTCCTGGACTGATTTTTCCCTTGTGGGTGCGCAGATTGAGAAACTGCAGGCAAAGTACGACACACTGGCAAACAAGCAGAAGGCGGAGGACGGTGAGGAGGTGACGCAGGCGTACTACGTGATCAAGGCGGCGCAGGAGCGGGAGGAGCTTCAGCGCAAGGGCGACGAGCTGGACACCAAAATCCGAAAGGTGAGGGGGTTCGGTGATTTATGTTCATCGCATTTGTACTGTGCGGTATCGACATTAACACGAGGTATTACAGATAGTTATAAAATAGAATTGAGGGAAGCGATCTTTAAGTATCATTCTTTAGATCTTTGCATGGAATATCAATTCAGATAGATTTATATATGCACTTGAAATTGAATAGGTACTTAGGGATAACCGTAATAGATACACTTGTTTATGGCAGTTCCATTTGAAAAAATCCGATTGTTAATTGCCGTTCATTTGCGTAATTTGAAATAATGACATTGTGACTGTGGATGCAAAATTCGAAGCGCAAGCGCGTTTTATTGTTTACTGTATGAGCGGAATGAAAGGTTTACGCAAGAGCATTGCAAGATATACATCTGTTATGTATCTATGAAAAAATAAAGCGTCGAGTCCTCATCCAGTGTCTAGTGCGTTCGGACTCTTTCGTGTGCGGATTGTGTGGGGATCGACGTCGGGGACTTGTTGTTTTGTCCTTCAGGCTGAAAAGGAGGTGCGCGCGTTGGAGAAGTCTTTGGAGAAGTTGGGCCTAAAGAACACTGAGTACGCGCGGAGCTTCAAAAAGGTGGACAACAAGCAGGGCTACGAGGAGCGCGCGGCATTGCGCCAAAAGTTGGACCGCGCGTATGATCGCCTCAAATTTAAACGCAACGAAGAGAAAAACGTCGCGGGCGACATCGAGGTGCGCCCCCGCGTTGGAGTTGATTCAGCGATTGTAAATTGGACATATGGTACGAATATATACATACGCGCTTCGATTCGTTAATTCTATTGACAGAAATTCCTGCCAGAATTCCTTTTTAGTGCTGTCCAAATAGAAGGGCGTATCTTGAATGATTGAAGTGTTTTCAGTCAGAGCAGAGGAAATATATGACGAAGCGGACATAAGGACGTCACGATCACCACAAGGACATATCATCCGTGTCATTGGACCGTGTTCAAAATCGAGTGGATTTCCTTGCGTGTTTTGGGGGTAGAGGTTGGAAAACTAAAGGTTTTTGCACCAACTACCTGGTATTCAGCTATTTTTGTGTCGGCTGTTTATGTGTAAATGTAATATCACATTGAATTTCTTACATGTGGATAATCGCTGTCCTGTTCAAGTTAATGTTAAATGGAATTTTGTTTGGCTTGGCATTGTTTTCGGCCAAACGAGCGACAGGCAGAACCTGCGTTGCTACGGATACCCTAAATCCTAAATCCTAAAACTCGCACGCTGTGACTGGGGGCTCGTGCAGTCGAGCGAGATGCGGCTGCAGAATCTGGAGCACGAGCAGTCGAACCTTGAGGCGCGAATGGACGACCTGGAGCGCCGGCGGTCAGAAGCCGAGTCGGCGTTGAGGGATCAGGTGCGACACAGCGCTTTTGCTTGAAAACACGCAACGCCGGCCTCGACATTTATCAGTCGGCCAGCGGACGAAGCCCCCGTCATATGTGCACGGGGTCGCGTTACTATAGTACCCCAGGATGGCGATTTTCCGACAGTCCTGACGACTCGTGAGAGGGATGGCGACGAAGGGGATGGTGGGGGGTTCTTAAGTTTTCGGGTTGTCAGTGTTGTTTCGTCCTCATTTACCGATATTGCCAATATTTCAGCCAGAATACTGGTAGTGATATGTTAGAATATTCACTATTTGGTGATTAGTGTTTGAAACATGTGGTTTATTTTGAGGAGGTGGAATAGTGGTTATCTGCGGCTGCGTCAAGAAATTTCCGAGATTTCATATCGCTTTCACCCATCACCTGATAGCATCATCTCATAGTTGTTTGCAGTGCTTTCCGGAAGGTCGGTCCTGTTTTTGTGAGGTCGGTTCGTTTTGAGTGGCTTTCTCCATATTATACCAAATGCCAGGCAGCAGCAGCAGCTCCTTTGGGGCTGTCCGCTATTTTAAGGCTCTCGGTTCATTTTGAGTTTTCTTCATATTATGCCAAAAGTCAGGCAGCAGCTCCTTTGAGGCTGTCCGCTATTTTAAGGCTCTCGTGTACCTAATAGACCAGCCCGCATCCAAATCTCGGGTCGACAGCGAACGATCAAGCAGCATCGTTTTCCATTCGTAGAGATAGACACGAAGCGCTAAACATTAACCAACCCCGACTCGCTTTATCTGTGTTTGGGGTTTGTGTGGCGGCTTGCTGCTTGCCGACTACTCGTCACATCTGCGAGTTGGGTTTCCTCTTTAAGCAGACGCTATTAATAGCACATTATTTGAGCGCCAATTAGTAAACTTTCCCGCAGTTCAACGCGAATTGTCGCTTTCCTTCTCCTCGATTTCTTGTCGATGTGACGCATTTTCCACCGCTTTGATTTTTTTATTGGACAGAACGAGAAGAGTCAACGCGCGGGGCGGCGGCTGCAAAAGCTTCGCAGCGAGATGCGCGTTTCGTTGGGCGTTAGCGCGATGGACACGCCGGCGGAGGAGATCGACCTCCAGCTCGCCGAAGTGCGCGAGATCAACGGGTCGATGTTAGAGGAGCTGCGAGTGCTGGCGGAGGAGGCGCCGGGGGTGGACGTGGCGGCCACGCTTCGCGAAGTCGGCCTTCAGCTGCCGCGGCCTCCTGTGGGAAGTCGGGGCGGCGGCCTCACTGGCTCCCGCACCCCCTCCCGCACCTCCTCCGTCACAAGCGAAACCTCGAGCGTGCGATCCGCTCGCGCCCGCGGCACCGTGCAGATCCGTTAGTGGCCCTCGATCCAACCTTTGTACGACGATACTTGTAAGTAACCGCCATGAACTCCGTCACACTCTGCTTCTGATCCCCAATTCACACACCCGCACTGCACCCGTTAACCAAGCGCCGCGTCAGAGCACAATGATTAGGAACATGTAGCGGTGACCGTTTCGAAGGCAGTGGCGTTTGGATATGATGTTGCATTATAGTTGCCAATATTTATATTGCACACAAAGTGACGCCCTTGCCCGCCGGCTTTGAGCACACTGTGTGTGTGTGTGTGTGTGTGTGTGTGTGTGTGTGTGTGTGTGTGTGTGTGTGTGTGTGTGTGTGTGTGTGTGTGTGTGCGTGTGTGTGTGAGTGTGCGTGTGTGTGTGTGTGTGTATGTGTGTGAGTGTGCGTGTGTGTGTGTGTGTACGACTATGTGCATGTGCGTGGGTACATGAGTTTGAATATATGTGTGCGTACACATTTATGTGTAAGTGTGTACATATGTATGTTTATGTGTGTGCCTTTGTCTGTACGTACGAGTGTGCTTGACCGTGTTTTCCTGTCGGTGTGTGTGTGTGTGTGTGTGTGTGTGTGTGTGAGAGAGAGAGAGAGAGAGAGAGAGAGAGAGAGAGAGAGAGTTTCAGCGCTCGGAAAGGAGGTCTGTCATTCAGAGCTCCAAAGAATATTCTTGTTAGCTACGTCCTTGTCGGTTCTCAACCACTGTATCCAGTAGTCAACACGACAAAAGGGTAACGTGTCTCAGCTGCGGCGCGATGGCTGTGTGGGATACGCCACCAATCACAGAAGCAAAGGCGACAAACGATAGAATGTATGGCCGTCCGACGTGTCACTTATATCAACCAACTCTGCTGCCAATGCGCACTTGGGAACTGTTTCTGATGTCGGCAACGAGTCTCCTCAGTACATCAGCTTACAAACAGGACAGGTCACCGCATTCATATGCCCCCCGCCCAATCGTCAGAACGACAAGCAAAGTTGTTGCCATTGCTGTAACACAAACACCCGCCACCATAGTAATCCATCGTAGAAGCCGCCACCGACCACCAGCACAAATGACTCACCAAAATATTTCGCGTGACGCCATGTGCACTCTCCATCCTCCACTTCTTTCACTGTCTGTCCGCTCAATTTCAACAGCGAATGAAATTTGAGAGCAACTTGTCTCCCCCCATCTATTAAACGAAGCGTACTTGAAAACCAACCAGCAAAATGCTGAGTCAAAGAAAGGCACCCAAACGCATTAGGTAGGAGATGGGTACATGGGAAGCTGCGTGTCTACCCCCTGGCACAAGATGTCACTCACGGGCTTCAGGTTTTAGAGGGGGGAGGGGAAGATAAGACGGATAGTGGCAATGCGCCTGGTACAAGCTAAATCCATATTTTTGGAAATGTGTTTTCTTCGAAGTTGTTGTGCCGCCTTTCAGCTTCGTAAGGGCAGACGATGGACATCATAGCTATCACTGTAACATGCGTAGCTACACCCATCACCGAAGTCGCATGCAACCCTACACTCGCTCATCTAATTATGAGTATAGGTGTGCGAGGCGTGTGACGCTGGTCCGTCGCCTTCATCACCCGCCAGTAGCCGGCCAAGCAATGAGGCAGCTGACGGCGCTCGGCGGACTGCGAGGCCGGATGGCACGCAGCCTGCACTCCAGATACTCTATTCGCTCATACAGGTACTCCATACGGTCCCAATCCTCCAGCATGAAGCCCACCACCCGCCAGCCGCGAGCCTCGAGCAGCCGATTCTGCAAGCGAGGCTTACCCAACAGTAGCGGAGGCGAGGTGCTCGTGCGTTGCGAACGACGGTACACCCTCAACGCCACCTGCACACACACGCAGCAAGTCAACGGCGAAAAGTATTGGGGAGGCGGCATCATCAACTATCGTAGCTCGTAGGCTACGATAAGGATTCTTTATGGAACGGTGAGGGTGAAACGGATCATTGTCGGATCAACGAGCTCGACACCACAGAATGATAAAACTAGGAGCGAATAAGCGTAAAGTGAATGAGCGGGTGTCGAGTCGTCAATTACAACAGAGATATGCGGTGACACACTCGCGACGTCGTTGCCAGCGGTAATTGGCTGTGAAGCGAGCGTTCTCGGAAAATCGGTTGTTCAGCGAAAGGATCAGGTGCAGCTGTGGCCATCTCGACAATATAGCGGTGATAGGTGGAGAGAAGGAAGGGCGGCTGTTGTTGCTTACGTTGACGGTCTCGCCGCCGCGTTCCCCGCCCGTGACACACGCGAGCGCCACAGGCAGAAGGCCATCCATAGTAAATACGCCTTGACGGTATGCGACGCCCATTCGGTCCAGCACTCGCGCGACGGCGGCGTAAATGGGGTCCGGCACTTCTGCGGCGCGCTCCGCCGAGCGACCAACGTCATGAGACCATACCGCGCGGGCTCGACGGAGTAGCGCCGGCGGCAACAGCCCGCCCTCCCCCATATCCCCCTCCCCTTCTAGCATCGATAGGTGCGCCATGAACAGGCGACCAAGAGGGACATGGTCAAGCTCAAAGGCGGCCTGTGCAACAATTTGACATGAAAATCGTACTCCTTATGAAGATAGTACCTAACAAACTGGTATAACATATCATCGACAAATCTTCTTCTTGGATATGAATTATCCCATTTGTTTGAGATGCAGTCCGGAGTAGAAGCTCGAGATTCTGCGGGCTGAGAAGTGCGGCTGAAACGTACCTGCGAGCTAAGGGCGGGTCTGACGACCGCCGCCAGCTCTAGTGTGAGCTCGCCGGCGGCGGCAAGCGAGAAGAGCGTGTTGGCGAGCACCTCGACGTCCAACTCGGACGACAACCGCGCGGTCAGTTGGTTACGCAGGGCGGCGAAGAGGTCGGGAGCGGGCGTGGAGAGCGTCGCGAAGGCCCAAGCCAGCATGGACAGGTCGAGCGTGGAGGCAGACTCTATGCGGGGAAGGGCAGCGCTCGTGAGGGCGTCCATTAGATCCGCGTCGTGGTGGCCCAACACCGCATACGCCCAAGCGATCGTCGCGGCCGCGTTTGGTAAAATGGCACGGGAGGTAGGATCCGCCCGGGCCTCTTGGCCGTCCCTCAGGGCGTCACGACACCGAACCGCAACCTCGGCCGCGAGGTCGTTCAGTAGTGGCGTGTCCTCGACCCCCAGCGTAGCGTAAGCCCTGGCGAGCAACGAAAGGTGGCGCGTCGACATGGAAGTGACGTGCGCTGATAATTTTGGACTCGCGCTATCGAAAAGCGCAGCCATTGTCTCGCGACTTTCCGGCTCGACGCCACCCGCCGAAACCAGGCCATGAAGGAGCGATACCAGCGCGGGGGGGGGGAAGGACGGTAACGCCACGGTGGCGCGCTCCCCGACCAGCTCGACAAATCGTTCCGTGAGTGGGATGCGCAACTCGCCGGCGGCGCGAACGATGGCTGTTAAATCGACGGGCGCAAAAAAAGACTCGTCGCCCTGCAACGGAACGCTCAGGTGCTGCTCCGCGACCTGAAGCAGTCGACGGGCCAGCGACTGCGCCTCCACCCGCAACCTCTCGTCTTCTGGCAGCCACGGCAGCGCCCACAGCACCATCGAAATCTGTAAACACACCGAACCAACGAAACGACTTCAGAAAGAACATTTTTTTTTGCGACTCGACCAAGTGTGTAATAAATTGTAGACGTAACATAATGCGCACCTGTTTTGGGCTCAGCTCCTCCAGGACCCCCGCAACGGTTCGTAACAAAAATTCCGTTCCACGCACGCTCCTGCGCCCACCCGTCGCGAAGCCCCAGATGAGGTCTGCCAATGCTTGCGACGGCACGCTCCCCTCTTCGGCACCGAGGGAGAGCAAGCGCGCCTCCAACGCGTCCCACATCCCGCCCCCACCCGCGCGCAGTTTGGCCATCGACCACACCGCCCTCCGCAGCCCATCCACACCCAATCCACCTGCCTGCCGCTCCAGAGCCTCTCCAACCGCCCCCACCAACTCCTCATCAGTTACAACCAACTGCGCAAGCGCGTGCGCAGCGAGTGCGACCGAATCCGCATCCAACGCGGTTGCAGATGGACAGTCGAGGTCGGTGTGAAGGGCGGCAAGCAGACGAGTGAGCTGCTTCGAGAGGGGGGGGCGGCACGGTGGGCGAGTGTGCGCGAGGGCGGAGAGCGCCACGACCCGCGTGGGGGCGGAGAAGCGGTGGTGGTGGATGCTGATGAGGCGGTGGAGGGCGGCGGCGGAGCGAGGGGTGCGGAGCTCCGTCTCCAGCATGACCTGCCCACGCAGCCGTCGACGGTGGCGCGCGATAGAGTCGAACCGCATCAGCTGCATGCTCCGCTCCTCTGGCTCCGCCTCCCATCGCTCAAAGTCACACGCGAGCGCTAGTTGTGTGAGCGCGGCCGAGAGGCAAGTCGCCTCCTCCCCCGCCAGCCCTCCCAACCACCATGACCCCTCCCCCTGCACTTTTACTTGTTAAATGAAAAGCAGTTAAGTAAAACTGTCAGCAACAGAAGGGGATTCGTTTGTCACTGAGTGTGTGAGTATGTGTGTGTGTGTGTGTGTGTGTGTGTGTGTGTGTGTGTGTGTACATCCGTACGTGCATGAGCGCGAGTGTGTGTTTGTGTGTGTGTGTGTGTGTGTGTTTGTGTGTGTGTGTGTCGCGGAGTGTATGTATACCTGTCTGCGATGGTGTCTGTTTGTGTGTCGGCGAGTAAGTATGTGCGGCGGTGTGTGTGTCAGAGTGTGTGTCAGTGTACGTGCATGCGCGCGCGTGTGTGTATCGGCAAGTGGTTGTGTACGATGGTATATTTATGTGTGTGTGTGTGTGTGTGTGTGTGTGTGTGTGTGTGTGTGTGTGTGTATGTCGGCGAGCGAGTATCTGCGACGACGTGTGTGTGTGTGTGTGTGTGTGTGTGTGTGTGTGTGTTAGTGAGTGCGTACGTGCGTCCGCGCGCGAGTGTGCGTGTCGTTAAGTGAGTTGTGTGCGACAATGTGTATGCATGTGAGAGAGAGAGAGAGAGAGTGTGAGTTTGTGAGTGTGTGTAAGTGAGCGCGTGTGTGTGTGTGTGGGTGTGTGGGTGTGTGTGTCTGTGAGAGAGTGTGTGTGTGTGTGTGTGTGTGTGTGTGTGTGTGTGTGTGTGTGTGTGTGCTTTTAGGGGGGGAGGGGGTGTCGCTACCATGCTCTGCAGCATAGACCCGCGCACGTTGTGCAACAGCGCCCAACGTCGTCCGATTATCGCAGCCCAGCTCCAACAGCGCGCCAGTTGTGTCCACCAGCTCACGCGCTCCAAACTCCCCACACCGCACCCCCAACTGCATCTCCAACATCTGCACCTGCGCACCGTACCGCACCCCTGCCCCCATCCGCGCCAGCGAGGTCGCCACCGCCGCCAACCCGCCCGCCCCAAACCGACTCGCGTACTTCAGAAAATGGCCCATAAGCACATCCAACGCCTGCATCACCTCTTCCCCTCCGTCTACCCTCGCCCCCAACGTCGCCAGCCACTCTAACGCAGCCGCTACCGTGGAATCACTTAGCGCCTCAGCCGGCCAGGTGTTCACAAGTTTGGAGAGCGCAGCAGCTGATGGGGCGCCTGCCACCCGCGCGCGCATCCATACTTCTGAGCCTACCACCACCCCGCCACCCTTCACGATGCCCAGCACTTTCTCTGCGTCCTTCGCCCCCATTGCTCCGTCCTCCAGGAGAGCCCGCACTCGGCTGAGGACAGTCGCCACGTTGGTCTCATGCAGTGACTGTGACCCTGTGTGCTGATGAATGGCCGCCAACAGCTCCGCTCCGTCGCACGCAGCGGCAACTTTCGCATCAAACCGCCGCGAACGCCGCGATGCAGAAGCACTGAACCCCCGTTGTTGCTGCTGCTGTTGCTGCCGAGTTGATACTTTGTGCGGTGTTTGACAAGAGGCGAGGGCTGCCGCTGTTGTGTACCCGCGTAGAGGGGGACGGCAGCCACTGCGCAGCATCCGCCTTTGCAGTGCACACACAGAGGCACCTGCACCACATACCTCACCACACACACTCTCAGCTGGTGCCCCTGAGACAAGGCAGACCACTAATACTGGCGCGCACGCAGGTTTCTGTGTGTCTGATTCCATGTGTTAGAGGGTATGTGCGTGCTTTTGTGTGTATGTGTGCATACGCTAGGAGGTATGTGCATGCATGCATATATGCATGTATGTGTGCGTTACATAAATATGTATGCACATATGTGTGCGTGTATGTTTGAGGGCGGAGGTTTACATGCGTCTGCGTGTGTGGAAATTATGTATTGATACGCAATCGTGTGTACCCCTACATTTCCGTGTGACGTGCGCCAAATCGCGAGAGTTCCAAAGATGTGCGTGAAAATGGGAGAGTAAAGACAGTACCTGCCCACCACATTGATGATACCCTGTGAAAGGCGGGCTGACTGGGCGGTCTTGACGAGGCAGTCGCTGCTACCGTCACCCGTTCTACGAAGGTCGTCAAAAGGCGGCCGAAGACGGAACGGAGTTGCGACGGCCTCGCAGTGTCGAGCAAGATCCGCATTTTGGCCTTCGGAGGTTTTATTGGCTGCTGGCAGCAGGTATGTCGAAAACCTGGCTTCTTGTTGTGAGGTGCGGCGGAGGGTGGCAGCGGGCCGCCATCACCCGCAGCGCGGTGTAGGCATCAAAGCAGACGAAGCGCCGCCGTCGGAGCCGCTGTCGGACGGTCCGAGACTCTGATGCCACGGCCTACAGCACAGCAGTCTACTGGGAGAATTTCCTCCCCCGCCCCACCGATCGCCCGGAAGCACTGCAAACGGTATTACCTGGTACTATGTATGGCACAGCAGTTCCCAGCGAAGATGCCTGCAGTGGCCGGCGGAGTGTATAGATGAGCTCTCACCACTCACATGACTTATCAGCTGTGTAAAGCGATGAGGCTTTCATCCGGGAGCTAAATAATATATAATGTTCCATCAACATTTCTTGCTAATATTAATATGGATGCGCCAATCAAAAATGTGTTACATCATCGCCAGTATTTTCAACTGTGTGTGACGTGTTCATATGAGTTGGAAGAAAAGGCGGTACGGGTACGGGATTGTTTAATAATTATTCGAGCTGGTTTTCCGCCTCGTTATTGAAAAAAACTTCTTACAAGAAAAAGCGGTGAAGGCCACCAGCAAAAAGAAGAAAAGAGGAAAAAACCTAAGCTAGAGGAACCGGAAGTTTTCCTCGTTATTTCCCGAAATTTTGGAGATATCATATTGAAAATTCTAAACAACTCACCAGGGTCACCCTGAGAGCATGCGGTTATCAGCACGCAAGGGAATCCCCAATTTAAGCTTGTTTCCCAGCTTACACGAAGCCTGAACACAGACCAAATCCCTCATTATTTCCCTAAGCCTTGCTGGAGAAATACGGGGATAATTTCAAATTAAATCCAACAATTATAGTTTTATAATAATTTTATAAAACTAGCCAATTCCGAAGCACTTGCAAAAAGTGCATCTTTTTGTTTTGTAATAAACATTCTGTAGTGCATGTACAGGTATCACCCAAGAGGGTAGAGGGTGCCGGTGCGGGTTCCCTGCCAGTCCCATATCCCGGGGGCGCAAAAAAAAAAATAAAAAAAAATCACCCAAGATTAGCCAAGCTGTTTTCGTGTACATACGTGCTATATCGATTTCTTTTCGTTTTTTTCTATTCCGCGAAATGCATGTGGTTACAAGAAGAACAAGATGAGCACGGACAGGGAAAGTGGGAGGGGAAACAAAAGGGCAAGAGTGACAAGAGGATCACGGAATCCAAAGCACGGCAAATGGAAAGCACTGCATTGTGCCCAAACCTAGCAGATTAAACTAAGGAAACTCCTAGGCTACGCCGAGAATGCAACACGTGGAGGCGACAAGCGGCGCCCCACGCGCCGCTCGAGGAAGCACGGGGACGCTTGCGGCCCATGGCGCGGGTGAAGAGCGCCGTGGCATGAGAAGGCATCCTAGCCGAGGAAGAAGCGGCCTCCACGCCGTCCGCAGCGGCGGACAAACCGCGCAAGACGTTGTCCGCGTGAGTAACATGGACGGCGAGAGAGACCTTTCGACGCCAAGAGGCCAACAACTTGCCCACATGCATCCCTTTAGATGCGGCTACCTTGTCGTAAGTAATATCTAGTTATTAGTCGCAAATGAATATTGTAAGCTATTCTAGATATGACTAGTACATGTCTAGATCGGACAAACCGATAAACTGTTTGATTCGGTACAAAGCTGTCGCTAGGCTACAACTCTCACACTTTTGTCCCGACACCACGCCTCGCCTCGCCTCCCGACCCCCTTAATAAATCACTAGGCTCACAAACCTACCACTCCCTCTACCCTGAAGATATGGTCTTCTCCTCTAGCGGTAGTATTGCTACCTTCGCTTGGCAAGAGACCAACATCGCAAACCCCGAATACGACCACACTTGTATGCGACGAGCTAAGGAACATGCCATAGCCAGAGCTCATAGACTGGAACCACACACTAAATCGGCCACACTACTTGTCCTTCCACACTAGCAACACAAACCATACCGACATGAAAAGTACATGTCCTCACTGTACACACACCTCCTCTACCACCTCCAAGCCGACAAAATTACATTCCTCCCCCCTAACCAGCACACATGCATTCCTACATTCATCCCCTTCGGCACTAAATGGAGAGTATATGTATATCTTGTGTGCAACACTTTTGCCCTACCCTTCCTTCCCTCGCTTGACACACTCGACACACTCCACCGTACCATCGAGCACATACATAACACACACCTCCCCTTCCCACCTACCATGTAAACGCACCCCACCCCACCTCTGAATACAACCTGAACAAAGCTGGCTTATGCCACTCCCCACCATCCAACGCACACTCGCTCACCTACACACCCCCCACCGCACCCACTACCAATGCCTTCCACTTCCATGCGACCATGCCTACGATTGGACAACCTTTGTTTGCACATATGGCTCTATAAAAGGTGGCTCCGCCCCTCAAGGGGGCGCAACTACTCCCCTTCCACAAACTGTGAGGTGCTACTTTGGTTAGGCTAAGTTGGCAACCTTAAACTAATAGTAGAACCTAATCTCTGGATCTAATTATACAGCGTAGAGAGAATTAGTAAGATTGTCTTAGGAACAGGGTTTCTTACAATCTGGGTGTGGCGTAATTCTATTCTGTACCGGTCTTCTGCTCTACCAGTAAGTCCCCGTATTAAATATCCACACCTCAGGTGTTCTAGAAACAGCCTCAGAACCTGTAGCTTGTGCTGTCTGCTAACTAAACCAAACTATTACTAGTGATACAGGTTAACTGAGGTTACCTGTACCGTCTATCAAACCTTATCGCACAAGCTCTTAGAAGTATCTAGAAAAGAACTATCTAGAAGAGATACTGCTAGTAACTCTGTACTGTCGAGGGAAAATACGGCGATACAGTTGTACTGCCGTGATGACAATAAAAGAGTCACTGAATATCGCTAAGATACAGGCACCATTTAGAGGAAATAAATAATGTCAGATACTAGCACTTAGCTAAATGGCTAGGATATGACACTCTCCCCTCCTTAAGCACCAGCGTCCTCGCTGTGCAGTACTCAGGGTCTTGGTTTCTTGGGGGTTCTTGCAGGCCAGCGATTGCGAAATCTGACAAAGTCAGGGGTGCCAGAAAATTCTCGATAAACATCCGTTCGAAGGAATTCGGAAAAGATGTTTAAGTGGTTGACTCCTCGCATGGGTTTCCAAGTGTCCTCGCTAGGTACGTTGAACGGTGCTGCCCAGCGGACCTTAAACAAAAGTCCCGTGCCATTGGAGTTAAAAGCCACGTCGAGTATTTTGTCGACTTCAAATCGCTTCGCATCGTGCACAATCGGAATTGGCTGCGCACTGTTGGCCTGTTCTGGTTCTGAATTCCATCTTTTTAGTAGACTGGCGTGTACAACATCGTGAATCCGTACTCCAGGGGGTAGCTTAAGCCGAAATGCAACCGGGGAAACTTCCTCCGTAATGAGAAACGGTCCAATGTAGCGGTCGCGTAGTTTAGAACATGGATGTTGTACAAACCGTAGATTTGTCGCCTTGAGCTTAACCTTGTCGCCAACTGTAAAAGGTACTGGTAACCGGTGCCGATTTGCAGCGTCTTGCATGTGTGCATGGGCTGCTTTGACGCAGTCGTGGGCAAATCTGTGCATCTCGACCAGAATCTTCACTTGCTCCGGTAAAGTACGGCTAGGCTCGTTATCTTCAAATGTAGCCGTCGTTGGAGATGTCGGCTCAAATCCTAGCGTCGCCTTAAATGGAGACATAGTCGTTGACGTAGAAACCGCTGCGTTGATCGCGAACTCCACGTTGGTAAGGTGTTGAACCCAGTCGTCGTGCAAGGGGTGCACATAGCATCGTATGACTTGCTCCCATGTCTGGTTTACTCGTTCAATTTGGCCATCTGTCTGGGGGTGATAGCTCGTAGAGATATTAAGCTTGGTGCCAACAGCCCTAAAAAGGGTTTGCCAGAAGTCGCTCATAAACCGGGGATCTCGATCGGATGTTAATTTCCGTGGTAAGCCAAAATGCCGAAAAACAGCACGGTGCATAACTTTTGCTAATTGTTCCGCTGTAATCGTTTTCGTAATTGGCTCGACAATCGTCCGTTTCGTAAGCATACAGACGAATACAACCACAGCATCATACCCATCGCACTCAGGAAGATCCGTAATCAGGTCAAGCGATACATGCTCAAAGGGCCTGGTCGGTACCTCGTGCGATTGAAGGAGTCCATAAGGCTTGTGTCGCGCTGCCTTGTTGCGATGACAGGTAACACAGCTGCGTACATAGTGTTGTACTGTCCGCTTCATGTTAGGCCACCAAAACGTCCGGGTTACTGCTGCCAATAGTCGAATAATACCAGGGTGTCCCGCGGTCGGTGCGTCGTGTAGTTCGTACAATACTCTTGATCGCAATGTAGAGACGTTCGGAACATACAGTCTTGTCCCGTAGGCGTACAAGAGTCCATTAGATTGACGTACCAACCAGGTAGGCAGAGATTTCCGGGTAAGCAGATATTTTTCCGAATCATAAGCGCTTTTGATTTCCGCATGAAGTCCAGAGTCAGGATGTAACCGGGATTCCAGGGAAAAAATCTGTGCGTGTAACTCGCATTCTGCTTCGTCGTTGGTCCAATCGCGTAACAGTTGCAGCTTGTGTAATGAGTCCTTCAGGTCATGTCGGCGAGACAGAGCGTCTGCCTGGTTGACTGCTCCCTTCTTGTATACGATGTCCATCTGTCGCTGGTAAGGTGCTAAAACTTGAAGCCATCGCACATGTCGAGTCGACAAATCGCGCTGCCGAAAGAAGTGTCGCAACGTGTCGTGGTCCGTAATTACTGTAAATCCCGCCGCGCCATCTAAGTAGCAACGGAACTTCAGTAGAGCGTCGCGAACTGCCAGTAGCTCTTGTTCGTGGACATGATAGTGTACCTCATGCTTGTTCATCTTTCGAGCATGGTACGCAACAGGTTGTAATCCAATACCTTGGTCTTGTAATAGCACATCTCCTACTGCAAATCCAGAAGCATCTGTGTACAGTGTGTACCTTGCATTAGGAGAAGTGTCAGGAATTACCAGTACTGGTGCACGTACCATCGCGTCTTTAATTTGCTCGAATGCTGTCTCGGCTTGAGGAGTCCAGCGAAATTCCGGTGTCTTCTTGGTCAGGTCCGTTAATGGGGTTGCTAGGGTTGCGAATTGGTTGATAAACCTCCGGTAATATCCAGCAAGTCCCAGAAATCCACGTACTTCAGTCACAGATTTTGGTCGGGGCCAATTCTGTACTGCCTCAACCTTGTCGGGGTCCATTCGGATCTGTCCAGCTTCCACCACATGCCCAAGAAAATTGACGCTCGATCGTCCGAAGTAACACTTAGAGAGTTTGATATGCAAATGGTGTCGCTGCAGCTCTCGTAACACGAGTCGAATATGCTCGAGGTGTTCGTCGGCCGTCTTACTGTAGATCAACACGTCGTCCAAATATACCACGCAGAACTTGCCAAGATACGGGGCCAAAACTCGATTCATCATCGCTTGGAATCCAGCTGGGGCGTTACAAAGCCCAAAGGGTAGAACGCAGTACTCGAACAATCCGTAATGAGTTCGGAATGCTGTCTTATGTATGTCGCGCTCCTTGACTCGAACTTGATGATAGCCTTTATACAGGTCCAGCGTGCTGAAATAGTGAGCCCCATATAGCGAGTCGAGTAACTCATCAATCCGGGGTAACGGTGTTCGGTCTTTCCTCGTAAGGTCGTTGAGTTTCCGGTAGTCTACGCACATACGCATGGTACCATCCTTCTTGCGTACAAATAAAATCGGGGCACCGTACGGAGATTTAGACGGACGAATCCAGCCTTTTGCGAGTAAGTCTTGCAACTGTACTTGAACCTCCCGGAGTTCTGCTGGTGACATACGGTACGTTCGCTCCTTAGGTGGTTCATCGCACTCCAAATTAATTTCAAAGTCGCACTCGCGAGTTGGCGGTAGACCGTCAGGCTCCTTGATAATGTCCGTAAACTCATTCAAGGAATCTCGTAACGAAGTCGTCCACTCAGGTTGTTGATCAGTGTTGATGTCGTCGACCGCGTCCTGTACTTCTCGTAGTCCAATCACGAAGAGGTCTGCTGGTTGTTGTCTAAGCAGCTTTGCCATCGCATCCGCCTCCAAGTGATGTACTGTCACAGCTCCACCACACCCATTTTGCCAGAACCCGGACCCCCTCCGTGGTCACACCCCCTAATCACATTCAACCATGACCCCATCAACCCCGACCTCGACATGCTCCCTACCGGTAAATTCGCTATCCACGCACACCCATCACTCCACGACACCACCATACTCTGCACTCCCGACGGCCGCGCGGTCACCACCCTTAACGGCCCCCGCGTCCGCCACCTCTACCAACTCTTCCGCCCCGACCTCTCGCAGCATACGTTCAAAGAGGAGGTCTACCACCTCCTCACCCGCCTAGGTTCCCGCTCAGAAATCCACTCACCCACACCCGCCACCACCACCCGTAATAGATGGGCCACCAGAGAAGACCTCCTCACAGCTCTCCGTCACACATTCCACATACAGACATAACTCTACTCCGACCCCCTCAATAAATCACTTCACTCCCACACCTACCACTCCCTCTACCCCGAAGATATAGTCTTCTCATCTAGCGGCAGCAATGCCCCGCACACCTGGCAAGGCACCAACATAGCCAACCCCGAATACGACCACGAATGCATGAGACGAGCCATGGAACACGCAATCACCAGCGCACACCTCAAAGCCCCTCACACACCCAGCGCAACCATCCTCATCCTCCCCCGATGGGAACACACACCCTACCGCCACTCCAAATACATCAACTCCCCATACACCCACCACCTTTACACCCTCCCCAATGACGCAAACACCTTCCTACCCCCCGACCAACACACTGGCAACCCCACCCCTACCCCATTCGGCACACGATGGATGGTCGACATATATCTCGTCGCCAACCACCTCGCACTCTCCACCCTCCCATCACCCACAGCCATGACCGCACTTCACAACACTCTCGAATCTATCTACGACACTCACCTCCCCAACCCCATCATCACCCCCCCTCCTCCACACCTCTTTGACACCTACTCACCCCACTCAGCGGGTATATACCACCGCCCCCCGAACCCAACTCACCCCCTCACATACCCCCTCCCGGACCGCGTGCATCTAACGTACCCCCCCACCAGAGGCACCCCTGCTTGGAACTGGCAGGACTTTGTATACACAGACGGCTCGAAAAAAGGAAGCTCGTCCCCCCTCGGAGCAGCAGCTACCCACCCCGCCTCGGACACCAACATCAAAATCATGGTGACCTCTACCCCTCCCTCACATACAATAAATCGCGCTGAATTAGCTGGCATAGACATAGGCCTCCAACTTGGCCGCACCCACCTCCTCACAGACAGTGCGTGCTCCCTCCGCCTCATACAAGGTTACTTAAACTGCCCTTCCGCTTACCGCCACAACATTCACCGTGACACCCTATTATCCATCACACACACACTTAAATCCCGCTGCGACGCAGGCATCCGTACACACCTCGGCAAAATCAAAGCCCATAACCATTCCCTGGGCAACGACCTCGCTGACACCCTCGCCAACCTCGTCGCGGATGGTCACCCACCCGACAATACATACATCACAGGTTCCGAGGTCACGATAGGTCATTGGACCTGGCCATACACCCTCGTTCCACAGACCCTAGGAGACCCCATACCCTACAGATACACAAACCTCAAAACCGACGCACACACCTACAGCACATAACACACACACACCCCTCTCTCGCAGACAACCAAACACGGAGCCCTCCTCTCCCGCGCCGCGAAGGACGGCGCCGATTTCTCTTACCACAAAAAACACTCAACCCTCACAAATATACATTTCACACACAAGCAAGAATTCATGTGGGGCGTCCACAACACCCGCCTACTTACTCACAACCCCACCCTGCGCTGCCCCCTATGTGGCCAATTCACTAGCAACGGCCACATGGCAGGTAACTGCCCCTCTATGTCTGGTCTAAGACAGGACCGACACAACAGCGCTCTGCAACTCCTACTCTCCCTACAGGAACGCCACAACGGAGGACGCTGGGAAACCATCACCGCAGACTTCGGTAATTAACCCATAAAATCCTTTGCTTCCCCCACCCCTACCCACACTCCGCTTGACTGCCACCCACCCCACCCCACCCACATGCCCACCCGACTTGTGGCTGCTAACGAAGGTCTCTCGCCTGACTCCCTAACCTCATGCCCCGCCGTCCTCCCCCCTGAGATTCTCCCCCCCCTGCTTCGTCCCCATGCACACAAACCTGACTTCATCCGCATCCTCGAACCCCGATTCGTTGGTCACTCCAACGGTCGCCGACGTTACGCATCCATAAAAAAGATTCAGATAGGGGAATGGAAGTACTGCAAAGACAATAACCTCTCCCACACAGCCGACCTCATACGCTCCAAATACACACCCCTTGCAAACGCCATCAGATGCCACTGACTAGGCACAGTGGTTGACATCCTCCCCATCGTCATGAGCCGCACAGGCACACCGCACTCCTCCACCATCACGAGTCTCACCTCCCTTCTCACCGCCCGCACCGACCCTCCTGATAAACTCGTCTCCAAGGCACACCTCGACACGTCTCGCATTCTTGCACAACTCCACACGCATACTGTCCAATGGCTGCATCACCTCCTACTCATATACCGCATCAAGTCCCGCACGACCTCCCGCCGCGCATCCACACATTGCCCCTTCGCACGACCCTAACTGCACACAACCTTCGCCTCTACTTGCACACCTCCCCGGGGGGGAGTAAAACCCCCGACCCACATTGGAGAGGTTGGATTGGGTGGTTAAAGGTCTAGCCCTGACTTGTAAGTTTCCTGTATGGCATAGTTGGGAGGGCCCAGAGACAGCAGCTGACGCATCCGGCTTTTGGTGAAAAACCGGCGCATACGGTACATGTTGTAAACAATTTCAATTTCAATTTCAATACTGTAACAGGTACGGTGTACTCGTCGCCAGACACCATAGCTTCGCCAGTTTTGCGGTCGCGAATCGTTTTAGTAGACCAATATATATCCGGGTTGACGGCTTGTAACCAAAGTTGACCGAGGATGATGTCGAATTTATCCAGTTCTGTCGTAATTGCGTCCAGACGTATGTCCAGGGTCCCTACTGTGAGCACTTGATTCCGTAGTCGCTGGCGAGTCGTAGTTGTACTACCATCTGCCAATTTTATCCGGTATTTCTCTCCAGTAACCGTCGGGATGTGATGCTCCCGTACCCACTCAGCCTTGCAGAAATTTTCCGAAGCGCCAGAGTCAACCAAAATACGGCATCGATGTCCGCGTAAGGTGCCTCCCAACACTAACAGACTTGTTCCAGACAGGGTTGTGGATACATGTAGCGTCGCAGGAACACTGTCTTCTAGTCGGACGTTCTTGTTCATCCACCCGTCGATCGGTTTCCCAAAAGTCTCGTAACGAAGAGGGAAACGCTGATCTCCATGGACTAGATAACCCGTACGCCGTGCTGAAATTAATTCCTTCCAGGTAGCCCATACTGCCGGAGAAGTTGACGTAGCGTCCGGTATCGATCCGGGTCGAACGCGATCGATATACACGTAGCGCTTATTTTGTCCGGAAGACTCCGTCCCTAAAAGGCGTAAATTTGTTTCGCTCACCTTAAATCCAGTTGTCTCCGTAAGAGCTCGCACTGCTGTGTATTCCGGGGTCGCGTCTTCAATCTCATGTTTGCCACCAGGACACCAGACCATGCCAGTGTCCTCTTTCGCTAGTAACACTCGTCGGCCATCGGTAACAAGAGTCGTCGAGTGAGTCCAGTAGGTCTTCGGGGGATTCTGTAGGTTCTGAGGCAGAAATCGAACTCGATCGGTGTCGTCGACGTAGACTTGCGTCGTCCATCTTGTCGGTCCAACATCTTGCCTTCTTCCTTCTATTCCATCGTTCGTGGGGCAGGTAAACACATGTTCTTTCGCCGCCAGCTCGTCGACAAGTCGGAAATTTCGCAGCAGCTTGAACCATGGTTTTGCCCTCCATTTTGGAACCACTATAACCGCTCAGATGGGGGTGAAGCAGTTTACTCCGCAAATAATGGCCCAAAAATCTTCTAATTCATTAAATGGTGCATTTAGCCAAATTCTCCGGTACTTCTGTAGATCTCTCTTCTGAAATGGGCGCGCCGGACAGCAAAAATCCTCCGCCACTTGAGAATTAAGGCCGTCATTATCGCTAGCTCCATCTAAGTCGAAAGGTCCGTAGGTCTGAGAGTACTTCGGGAAATACTCCCTATTCATCATCCAGTCGCTAAAGTCCTTGCTCCTAAAGACTGGCCTCAATGTCGTTTGAGGTAACGGGTCTCGTACTTCTTCTGTTCTGGTCTCTTCCTGAGTCGCTGTAGGAGACGAAACCTCATCCTGCAGCTTGCCGCGAGCTGCCGACTCAGGTCTCACTTTCCCGGCCGGGATTTCTTCGTTCTGTCGTTCTTCTTGTTCTTTCTGTCTGGGCAGTCGATAGCGATGTGTCCCTTCTTGTGGCAAATGAAGCACTTGCCCTCCTTCTTAAATCTGTCGACCTCCTCTTGAGTGAGGCGTCTAATCTCGTACAGCTCCCGCGGCTTTTTTTCGGTCGCGCCATGCGAATCTTCCTCCGACTCACTGTCGATCTCCTCCGCTGCCTCTGAAAAGTCGTTGTCTTCTTCGATGGCGTTCAGTCGGCATGTCGAGCGTTGGGTCGTCTCAATCTTGGTCTCCGCTGCCTCCGCTCGCAGAGCTGCTTGAATCGCCTCGTGTAGGGTCTTAGGGTTTTTCAGGGCAACCTCCTTATGAATCGAGGGTCTCAAACCGCGCTGGAAATCATGTACGTTATCTTCTTCGTGACGGTGAGGAAGCTCCAATAATTGTTCTCGAAAATAGTTCGCATACTTTAGGACCGTGGTTTTCTGTCGCGCTTTGTCCAAATTCAATCTCGCTTGTTCCGCCGGTGTTCTTCCGCAGAATTCCTGAATTAAGGATTTCTCCATCTCAGAAACTCCGGAAAATCCTCCACCGACTTCATCTCCAGTCTGCGCAACTTGGGAGTACCACCACTTCGATAGTGGTCCTTCCCAAAAGCCAGATACCCAGTACACTCCTCTTTGCTCTTCATGGTTAACGCTGTGATACCGTAGATACCCTCGTGCATGTCGGAACCAGTTTCTCAGCTCGTCGATGTTAGTCGTAGCGATGCTCTTGATCTTGGCTGGTTTGACATCGTTCGGCATCATGCTTGGCATCTCTCGCGTCCTTTCCGATATCAATTGTTCTCCTCGAAGTAAATTTTCCGTTTCTCGGCTTCTGTTCACTCGTCCTTCAAAATGTATGAAACCGTTGTCGACGTGGTCACGCAGTTCAGATAGCTCAGTCGAAAAAGTGTCAACTCGGTTACTTAGTCGTTGTAGCATCTCGGTGACGTGTAACGACATAGGCTCCATCGTGGGACTCGATCCTTCTCGCACTGTCTGTCTTCTACCATCTGTCGACGTCGGCTGTGTCGGCCCAGAAGGCGCCCCCTCTAGTCGACCATCAACTTCCTCTGGTAGTCTCTCTCCTGCTCGGTTAGACATCTTCGTCTCGTCTAGCTGTTCTGAGGCTCCGAAACCACGTGTGAGGTGCTACTTTGGTTAGGCTAAGTTGGCAACCTTAGACTAATTGTAGAACCTAATCTCTGGATCTAATTATACAGCGTAGAGAGAATTAGTAAGATTGTCTTAGGAACAGGGTTTCTTACAATCTGGGTGTGGCGTAATTCTATTCTGCACCGGTCTTCTGCTCTACCAGTAAGTCCCCGTATTAAATATCCACACCTCAGGTGTTCTAGAAACAGCCTCAGAACCTGTAGCTTGTGCTGTCTGCTAACTAAACCAAACTATTACTAGTGATACAGGTTAACTGAGGTTACCTGTACCGTCTATCAAACCTTATCGCACAAGCTCTTAGAAGTATCTAGAAAAGAACTATCTAGAAGAGATACTGCTAGTAACTCTGTACTGTCGAGGGAAAATACGGCGATACAGTTGTACTGCCGTGATGACAATAAAAGAGTCACTGAATATCGTGTTGGAAGAAAGGGCGGTACGGGGACATTTTAAATTTGAGCTGGTTTTATTCCTCGTTATTTCCCAAAACTTCGGAGAATTAATCAATTCTCCTGATTATGGGGACATTTCGAGGGTGTTCAGCCAATTTAAGGTTGTTTCCCTGCTTACCCGAAACACCCCGAATCATCCGGTAATCCTCAGCTGGGGGTTTGCGCCCCCCCTCGGCGCTTATTTTCAATGAGCCACTCGACGCAAGAAATGCAAGACCCCCCATCCATCGAAGATAGGCCCGGGGCGCCCGGCCAGGGGCGCAGTTAGGAGTAATTTCCCGAAGCTTTGCTGGAGAATTACGGGGACATTTTTCGAATATCACATCATACCATAAATGTCCCCGTAATTCTGTACGGGACAGATCCTTAATAAATAAAAGTCTTTTATCGAGAACTGCGATGGAATAATATTGCTCGGGAATAAAATCAAGAAGATCGGAAAAAGGCCGTGCGCACACCGTGCGCACAGGCCGAGGCCACGTTCAACTGCCCCCACCGTTCAATACATCCGCGTGCGGGCTCATCAACATCCACAACGAGGACAATTTGTGCTTCAAGTATTGCATTGCAGCTGCCACAAACCCACCCACAAATAAGCCAACCCGCATCGACTACTACGTGGCTAAGAAAAATCAAGACAGACTCTACGGTTCTTTTGACTGGGAGGGCGTGTCATTTCCCGCAAGCATCTCGGACATTCGCCGGTTCGAAAAAAACAATAATGGTTTCGGAATCTCGTGCTTTTCACTTGAGAACAAAAAAGTGTATCCAATGTCTATGTCAAAAGTCCAATCACCTACTACCCTAGTGAACTTGCTATACTTCAAAGAACATTGGATCCTTATCTCGAACCTCGATCGACTGCTCAACTCGGGAAACAAGGACCAACGGTTCTACTGCCCTAGGTGCTTGCACGGGTTCAAGAGTCGCGACAATCGCGAAGATCACATAAACCGATGTGCCGCATTCAAACCCATGCGGGTTTCGGTGCCCAAGCCTGACAAGAACGGCGACGCCCCAACAATGAGCTTCAAAAGCACACACAAAAAGATGACAATCCCGATTGTTATATATGCGGACTCCGAGGCGATCAACGCACCCATCGATGAGGTGACCCCCTCCGGGAAAACCGAAAGAAGGTCCGAGCACAAGTGCGTGTCAATCCGCGCCCACGTTGAGTCCAAGGTTTCGGGCTTCGCGAGCTTCTCGTTTCAAGTCACGGGTGATGATGCGGCTGCTCAATTCATCAAGAAACTGAAAGACATCCGCCCCATGCTCGTGAAAGAATTCACCAAGAATATGCCGATGAATATGACGGAAAAGGACAATAAGGAATACGATATGGCTGAGCTATGTTGTGAATGCAACAAAGCGTTCGGAAACTGTAACAACACACGCAAAGTCCGCCATCACGATCACAAAACGGGGGACTTCATCGGCGCAGCACATGCGGATTGCAACCTTAAACTACAAATTCGCAACACCGAGATTCCCGTGTTCTTTCACAATGGTAAAGGGTATGACAACCATTTTATCCTACAAGCTATTTCTCAGGCGGATGACATCGAAAATTGTAAGTTGAACGTTATTCCCGACAATTCTGAAAAGACGACCTATATTTGGAAGCGGATGTGTTACTTCTCGCGGATGTGTTCGAAGCGTTCCGTGAACTTTGTATGCAACAATACGGCCTTGATCCTTGCCACTACATAACACTTCCGGGGATGTGCATTGTGACGAGTACAGTCCTGCAACAGTATACTCGTGGGTACGTCGCTACTGCAATATTGTAATGGTGCTGATGCTACAGTACGACCAGTACCTCCCGGTACGTACAGATATGCATAATTAATCTAACTAGCCAGATGACGCGCCAGAACGAGCTCTCCAATGCAGAAGGAGCCGCGTCGTGAAACCCAATGCTAGGCAGGCCGCGTCTCGAGGCAGATGACGACGGTTGAACAGCACTAACGCCTGACACGTAAGCATAGCTTGCAGGCGTAACCAGTCTGGGCTGAAACCTATTTAAGCCCAGTGCAGTAGAGGGAGGTGACAGAACCTTTTAACAATTCCTTTGTTCATTTACAACATCTACTGCCCAAGTACAGCAGTGAAACATCTTTCATCAATTACCTCTCGACAACATCATTTGCAATCTTACGACACAGAGCTAGACAGACTAGAACAGATTTGTGCTAGCGTTTAGCTTTCAGAGGCTAACCGCCACACTGGTTTCGGAGCTCTTTGGTCGACGCACGCTTTCGTTCGCTTATTGAACTGCTCGACGTTGTTTGATTGAGTTGAGATGGCTTCTCTTGGACCTGGTCATTACGTGGTGTTGGTAATTCACGTTGGAGGAACTAAACGGTCGGATTTGAAGTTGGTGTTTCAGCGTGAGCCTCGTACTGGTAGAACTTGGTTCCCTGCTGGCTCTGTCTTACCCAACGAAGAGCCTGTCGACGCTGCTATTCGCGAATTACACGAGGAGACCGGTCTTGTTTTGACACCGGATGATTTGACGCTGTTGAGTGGTGAACCTGTGAACGTTACGCTACCTCAAGGACGACAGCTTGTTTCCGTGTACTCTGCGTCTATTCCTGTCCTGTTTGCTACGAGCAACTTACGTACACCTGCTCAGGTCGAGCAGGTTGTTTTGGAACAGTCGACAGTTAATCCGGATGGCACTTACGTCGTCCCGGAAATCATCAACACTGACGGTCTGACACTTACGCCTGCACAGACTGGGTTACTTCGTGCTGAGAAGCACAAGAGTGATTTACTTCACTTTGGTTACGTGACTCAGTGGGAATCTTTCTATCGAGCAATGACACAACATGTTCCAGTCATGCATGAAGACACGTCTATCCCGAGACAGCTCCACATGTACCCCCGGTTTACAACGGTCGACTCTGGTTCTGTCTGGCTGCTGATTGTTGGACACATCAACCGACTGACTGGAGTGGGACCTACAGATTTACGAGTGGGAAAGCCGATGCCTACCCACAACTTGGCAGGACTATCAGTGACTCTTACGGAGACTCAGCGTAAGGCTGCCATTACTTCACCGTACCAGAATGGTCAAGACCCACCTGTACTGGAGGATTGGCTCGAAGCTCAGCCTCAGCGTTTTGTAATGCTTGGGATTGCAGCTGACTCGTACGATGCAGTGTTCTGGGTTACTTCACAGTTTTCTGGACTCCTTGGTGGATGGTGGTTGAACCGGAAAAATCATCCTCCAATTCCATCTACGTACAACGAGCTTGTTGCGGAGATACGCAAGTCTACGTTTCTTCCGAACATTCAGGATGACGCAATTAAAGCTTTGCTAAGTTTTACACAGAGCAACACGATGAGTTACGCGCTTTTTACTAAGAAGTACAACGACTACTTACGCCGTTCTCGTCAAGACCTGACAGCGGAGGTACAGTGTGTACGCTTCATTACTGGTCTTGCAAACGTGGACCTCCAGAGACTGGCTAGATCACACCGAGCGCAACTAGGTTACCAGATTACGCTCGCGGAGCTACAAAACTTTCTGAATGACGTCGTGACAGACTCGCCGGAATTAGGCAATGCAAGGTCTGCTGCTGGACCATCTACCCAATCCTCTCGCAAGCGCAACCTTGAAGACCCTTTTGAGGAAGCCTCTAACGTCTGGAAACGTAACAAGGGTGGCCGAGGACGAGGCCGCGGACGTGGACGTGGAGGTGGTAACAATGGTGGTCGTGGTGGCAACAATGGTGGACGTGGTCAACCATCCGGTCGCGAAGATTTTAATTCAATCGCAAATGCAATGACAGCTGAGGAGCGTAAGCGACACATGGACGAAGGACTTTGCTTCAAGTGCCACAAGAAGGGACACCGTTTGTTCCAATGCCCGGAGTTCAAAGGCAAGGCACCAATGCAACCTAAGAAGCAATGATGGTGGCAAGGCTGTTCTACAAATGAACTGGAGCAGCCGGCTACATCTACTGTTCATTCTGAGACACTGCTAGCGACAGAGGTCGTCGATAAACCTTCGGCATCTCCATCGACTACAGTTGCGACACCTGTAACGCAAGTAGCAGGTCGTCGTCGTCAGACTAAGCAGAGACAGAGTCGTAAACCTGTAACCAGACGTTCAGTTGATTGGAAACTGGTTGACTCAGTCTTTGACCCTCTGCATGCACGATTCAACTTCACGTTGGAAGGATGTGCTGATGATGAAGGTCTTAACTCGCACGGTGACTTACCTCACTGTTCGCCGAGTGACTCGATTCTAGACAGAGACTTAACAGGAGAGAGGGTGTTCATCAACCCACCCTGGGAGTTAGCTGAGCAGATTGCGCAGCATTTTGAGGATTGTCGTCGAACATCTCCGACATCTACGATGGCTGTATTTGTACTACCGAAGTGGGCGAAATTTACTCAGGTGACTAAGCACTGGAAACTCTATCAAGAATTCCCAGCAAGGACACAGCTTTTTACACGTCAGTCACTGGAGAATCCAGCGCAACAGGAGGTGGTTGCTCCAGCCCCTTGGCCTGTACAGCTGTGGTTAGTCGACGCAGATTGTGCGTTTAACGACTCACCAGAACCTACAGCACCTGATCAACCCGACTCGGTACCTGTACCAACAGACGACTCGGAACAGTCCATCGCTACGCTGCGACAATTTTCTTCGACAGCTACAGCCCTACTGACTGACCTCACGGAAGCTCGCCCGTTAATTCGAACTGAGCTGACTGTGAAAACTCCTGATGGCGGACACCACATTTCTGGATTAGTGGACTGTGCTGCGACACTTGATTTTGTGTCAGAGGACTTTGTACGACGCTTTGCTTTACAGACTCGGAAGTCTGCCAGTAAAACCCCAGTTCGACTCGCTAATGGACAACGAGTGACTTCTACGACAGTCTGCGACGTCACTTTTGAGCTGGCTCGACACGAGTTTCACCGGACTTTTTATGTCTTACGTGATTTACGCACAGCTGATTTAATCCTGGGTTTACCATGGCTTGATGACGAACAGGCCTCTTTACAATTTGGTACAACCAGAATTTTTACACTAATGGACGGCACAGCTGTGGAGACTACACTCGAGGAACGACGCCCTGAGTGTCTACTCCTGTCGTCTACGAAAGTTCAGAAGCTCATGCGCAAGACGCGCCGCAGCAGAGGACGTCATGCTGATTTTTACGTCATTGAACTTACGTCAGTCGCTGAACAAACGACAGACTTTCACACTGGAGAGGAACTAACAGCAGAACAACGTGATAACTTCCGGTCTTTACTCTTTGATGACTTCCCGGAGTTACTGCGACCTGTCGACTCTCCACCTGTAAGCCGACAGTGGGATCATCCCATTGAAACAATTGGCCCGATGCGACGTCAACGTCTGAACAGATTGTCACCCGCAGAGCGCGCTGAGCTTAATCGACAGCTTAAAGACGCAGTGGAAGCTGGGTTGATACGCCCCAGCTACAGTGAATTCGGCTCGCCAATTCTTTTTGTGCGAAAAGCTGATGGCTCGCTACGTCTTTGCATTGACTACCGCGGTCTTAACGAGGTTACGCGTAAAGATGCTTACCCGCTACCGCGTGTGGACGACACACTGGACGAACTTAAGGACGCGAACTTTTACACACACCTCGACCTCGCTTCTGGATTCTGGCAAGTTCGAGTGCGTGATCAGGACGTTCACAAGACGGCTTTTCAGACCCCTGATGGCTTAATGGAATGGGTCGCCATGCCGTTTGGCCTGTGTAATGCACCAGCTACATTTCAGAGGATGATGAACGACATACTTCGCGACTTTTTACATAAGTTCGTGACAGTCTACCTGGATGACGTCTGTATCTACAGTCGAACTCTGGAAGAGCACCTGGAGCACCTGCGTCTAGTGCTACAGCGATTCAAGGAGGAAGGGCTGAAATTGCGCCTTAAGAAATGCTTCTTCGGATTGCAAGAAATGGAGTATCTGGGCTACACTGTGTCAGCCGGAAAAATTTCGGTTTCCACAAAGAAAGTCGAGGCCGTTGCAGACTGGCCAGTGCCCAAGACGCAGAAGGAGGTTCGCAGTTTCGTACAGTTCTGCAACTTCTATGCGAGATTCATACACCATTTTAGCGACCTTACGGCTCCATTGACGGACTTACTGCGGAAGTCCCAGCCACAGAAGGTTACGCTGACGCCTGCCTGTTTGGAAGCCTTCGAGACTCTCAAGTTACGGCTCATTTCCGCGCCATGCCTGATCCTTCCGGAGGTCGGCTCGGACGCGACGTTCACCGTAGCTACAGATGCTTCAACAGTGGGGATTGCAGCAGTCCTGTTGCAAGACCAAGGAGGCGGTCTTCAACCAGTCTCTTACTGGGCGCGTAAGCTGAATCCAGCTGAGCGTGGTAACACTTACTCTGCGTACGACTTAGAAGCTTTGGCCGTATGCGAAGCTGTCAAGCATTGGAGGTGCTATCTTGAAGGCTGTTCTAAGTTCCTTGTCGTAACAGACCACGACACACTGCGGCACCTGCTCAGGCAACCGAACAACAGGCTGAACAAGCGGCAAGCAAGATACCTGCGGGATTTGCAACCGTTTGTGGGCTCGATGACACTTGCATATCGCAAGGGAGCTCTGAACGAAGCTGACCCGTTAAGCCGGCGACCAGACTTCGTACCTCAGGCCACAGTACCCTTATTTTGGGATGGCGAGGTTCCGTCAGATCGAGAATTACGACGGAAGTCCCAGCTGCTGTTTGAAGACGCACAGTTAAATTCACTGACTGTTGACGCGTTGCAGCTGAGCCCTGAGTTCGCTGATCTCATTCGCGAGGGGTTCTCACGAGATTCGTTTTATGGGGACGATGGTGAGTGGACAAGAGACAGCCGGATAGAAGCCAGAGACGGGTACTTTTGGCGTCTCAATCGCCTCTGTATTCCACAGAACTCTGAGCTCCGACTGAGATTGATCGCAGAGCTGCACGAAAGTTCGTCAGCCGGTCACAGAGGAGTTGCTAGCACTCTTGCTAAAGCACTCGACAGATTCTGGTGGAAACGAATCCGCCAAGATGTGAAAGATTTTTGTGAACGCTGCGTCGTGTGCCGACGAGCGAAGATTCGACCTCAGATGGCCGCGACTCTTTACCCGTTACCTGTTCCACCCAGACCGTGGCACACAGTTGGTCTTGACTACCTGACACACTTGCCTGAGAGCAACGGCTTTAACAGTGTGCTGATTGTAGTAGACCATCTAACTCGAATGGCCCATTTTCTGCCATGCACAGAGTCGATTACTGCCGAAGAAACTGCAACTTTGTTTTTACAGGGAGTCTACCGTTTACATGGACTGCCCCGAGTGCTGATCAGTGACCGCGACCCGAAATTTGTCAGCGCCTTCTGGCAGACATTGTGGAGACGCCTTGGAACGCGACTAAACATGTCTACCAGCCGACACCCAGAAACAGACGGACTGACAGAGCGCGTGAACAGCACGTTTCAGCAGCTTCTTCGTTGCTTCTGTTGCTATGATGGCTCTGACTGGTCGACACTTTTACCGCAAGTGGAGTTTGCGTACAACGCTTCGCGTGCACTTGGAATTGAGCACACGCCGTTCGAGGCTAACTTTGGTTTTTCTCCTGAGGAGCCTCCTGACCTGCTCTTCAGCATGCGACCATCGATTCCTTTTTCGCAAGACGCAACAGAACGGTTGAGATTGTTACAGGAAGTACACAGCTTGGTACGCTCAGTGTTACAACTACACAAGAACGAGATGCAAGCGCGCACAGAACCGTCTACAGCGCCACACTTCGCTAAGGGAGACAAGGTGTCAGTCGTCACAGCAAATCTTTTTCTGCGAGGACAGCCGAACAGGAAACTCAGAGACAGACAGCTTGGCCCTTTTTCAGTGGAGGAGCAGATTGGGAAACACAGTTACAGATTAAAACTTCCAGCGACAGTACGCTTACATCCTGTGTTCCACGTTAACAACTTAAGACCCTGCTCTACCGCTCTGCTACGGCCAGCTGTCCCGGTGACTGTCCCTGAAGGAGACGACGAGGAGTTTGACATCTCACACATCTCTGCTGTGTGCATCAAGTCGCTACCTGGGCGACGAGGCAAATATTTGCTCTTCATGACGCATTTCAGTGATGACGACATTCCACCTGTCTGGCACCGATTGAACGAGGTGCATCGAACAGTTGCGTTACAAGAATTCTTGGAGACGCCCCAATGGCGCAAGTTCGCCAAGACTCAGGCGTACATTGATTTTATGCACGCTCACCCAGCGCGCATTCCTGAGTCCCAGTAATTGCTTCAGTAAAGGAGCCAAGAACCACGGAGGTCTGCCTCGCGGCGACCTCATTGATCTGTCAAGAGGGGGAGGGTACGAGTGTGACGAGTACAGTCCTGCAACAGTACATTGCAGGACATTGTACAGGTACTCGTTACGAATTCCAATTCGTGCTTTTCCACAGGACGGACGTATACTCGTGGGTACGTCGCTACTGCAATATTGTAATGGTGCTGATGCTACAGTACGACCAGTACCTCCCGGTACGTACAGATATGCATAATTAATCTAACTAGCCAGATGACGCGCCAGAACGAGCTCTCCAATGCAGAAGGAGCCGCGTCGTGAAACCCAATGCTAGGCAGGCCGCGTCTCGAGGCAGATGACGACGGTTGAACAGCACTAACGCCTGACACGTAAGCATAGCTTGCAGGCGTAACCAGTCTGGGCTGAAACCTATTTAAGCCCAGTGCAGTAGAGGGAGGTGACAGAACCTTTTAACAATTCCTTTGTTCATTTACAACATCTACTGCCCAAGTACAGCAGTGAAACATCTTTCATCAATTGCCTCTCGACAACATCATTCTGCAATCTTACGACACAGAGCTAGACAGACTAGAACAGATTTGTGCTAGCGTTTAGCTTTCAGAGGCTAACCGCCACACTCTGTGGAGGTGGACTTGGAATATCCCCAAGAACTACACGAATGTCATAACGACCTTCCACTTGCCCCGGAAAGGGTCACACTAGGATATGCGGACGCGAGTGGTAAAGCCAAAAGCTCAACAACATCACCGGGGGTCGCATGTGAAAAACTCGCGGGTCATTTCCGCCCACACCTCAATTATGTGTGCGACGCCAGACTTTTGCAGTATTACGTCGCAAAGGGGCTGCGAGTAACCAAGCTCCACCGTGCAATGACATATAAACAGGCACAAACGTTAAAGCCATGGATCGAGAAAAACACAACGCTCCGATCAAAGGCCAAAAATGCGTTCGAAAAGGACTTTTTCAAACTTTGCAACAATAGCGTGTTCGGGAAGACAATGCAAAATGTGCGAACGCAAACGAGCTATGAATTTTTCACGAACGACGACAAGCTGCAAAAAAGAGTGGCAGACCCACGCTTTGAGAGGTGCAATGTGATAGGGAACATTGCGGGGGTGTCTCGGATCAAAGATGATGTAATGCTAAACAAGCCAATCTTCATGGGGGCCGCCATATTGGACCTTTCAAAGCTGTTGATGTTCCGTTTCCACTATGACGTGATTCGTCAACGCTACGGCGACAAGGCAAGGTTATTGTTTACCGATACCGACTCCCTATGCTACCACATCGAGACCCCGGATGTATATGCGGATATGGGGCAAATGGCAGAGCATTTCGACACAAGCGACTACCCCTCAGAACACCCGCTCTTCTCGAGCATGAACAAGAAGGTGGTGGGGAAATTCAAGGACGAAACAAACGGTGTGCCTATCAGCGAGTTTGTGGGCCTCAAGTCGAAGATGTACTGTTTTACGGTGGGGGAGTCAACCAAGCGGACGGCAAAGGGGATCAAAAAAGCGGTGGCGCAGCGGGACCTCATGATGGAACAATACAAAGCAGCTTTGGATGGCACGGCATGTACGGTGAAGCAGACGATGATCCAGTCTAGGAACCACAGAATTTGCACAGTTAGTGCGACTAAAAGCGCCTTGAGCGCCTACGACGACAAGCGATGGATCTGCGACGACGGAGTGACCACACGGGCCCATGGTCACTACCTAAACAGCTGCGGCAGCGTTCATGGCGCGTAGACGTGCAGCTCGCTGTGCTTGGGAGAGCTGGGCGGTATTAAGCTGACCGAGACCATCCTTAGTCACGCCGGGCTTTGGAAGCACGCGGCGCCCGCGCTCATCTTTGATAAATTTCCGGAGATATTCCCGACGTTTGCGGTTCAACACTTTCCGCGCTTCAGCCAACTTTTCCATGAGCGCCGGGATATCTAACTGTCCGACAGGTTTGTTGTGAGCACCGAGCCAACCCGATATGTTGGTCACACCAAGCAAAGAGTTATCTATTTTTGCGTTGAAGGGTCGAGGTCCAGCGCCCGAAATGAAGTCCTTTATTACGCTGAGGCGGACCAAATCCTCCCGCACGCTTGCGTCAATGGCGTTTGATGCTTCAAGGCCATGACCATGATCCACTCGTCCCAACACCTCTTCTGTATAAAACTCGTCGAAGCGAAAGTCATTACCGTGTCGCAGACCGGCATCGAGCAACAAACGAACTAGCTCAATCAACCCGTTGGCACTTCTCGCGCGCCTCGCGCCGTCGGATACCCTAACTCGATTTCGAACGATCGCGGAGTCACGGCGGTGTCCAATATACACCATCGGGGCTAGGAGGGCGACGGTGGGGTTGGTTGTGGCAAAATCGCGGGCTGCTTGTGTGAGCATGTCAACCCGCACTTTGTACACGGTGACCCACAGCCATTCGGGCAGCCTGGCGTTGGCTGGCTTTTTTAGGAGAAACTGAATTTTGGTGTCCGCGCCGGCGGCTAGCTCGTGCGACTCTCGTATTGCCCGGTTGGTTCTACGTGGCAGCGATCGTCGGCCAAGTGATAAATATTGATTGAAGCGCCGGTCCGCCATGCCGGGGTCCTCTGCGCGGTTGGCGAATTTGGCCTCCCACACGGTTCGCAAGGCATCTTGGGTGTCGGAATCACCTTGGTCGTACTCCTCTGCGAATACCCGTACGGGATCCTCAGCGGCCTCGATCCGTCCACGGATCCGCGCCAAACGGATATTATTTTGCGTGGCCTGCATTTTTGGTTTTAATGTACACAAAATGTCATGCCGGCATGACAAAACTAGTAGTTACATAAACATTGTGAAATCTTGCTCGAGCCGGTCACGCACCTTCACAGTGGTAGAAGCCACCGTAAACACATTAGAAGCGATCGTAACACGCAGTGTAACTTTCACATTCAATATCTCGTCTAACGGGCCGGTCGACAATGCAAAGGCTGGAAACGATTCGTTTACGGTTAGTTCGGTTCCGGTCATATCAAATCCTAGGGTTGTGGTGCTTCGTCCTCTTAAAAACATAAAGCCAGTCGTTTTGCGACAAGAAAAGGTGAGCTTAACCTCCGTAATTAAGTCCGTGTGATTCTGCAGAGATGCTGGAAAAATGAAATGCAAGGCCCTCGCCTGACCAACAGTCAACATTTTGGAATTATTGTCCTCGCTGTATATAACCCTGAACGGGATCTCCTCTTCTCTCATCTCGGCCGCTAGGATGCTGATGATGTGGCCCATTTGTGTAGATAACGTGCTAATTTGGCTCAACAGGTCCTGCTTTTGTGCGTCCACGTACGATCTCGTGTCCGTTTCGCTGTCATCCACGTATTTCTTTGTGGCAGCATCGGTGTTAGATATCGGATCGCCTAAACCTTGGATACGCGTTCCACTGAAGTTAGCCAAGCTGTTTACAGTCAGGCTTAAGGAATATAGGTGTCTCCACGGCTGGGACACACTTCATATTGCATGATGGGAGGCACTCGGAACTAGATTACTTCCTACGCTCACCGTAGTTGTGTCGCCACTGAAAGCGCTCGTCCAGTCCGGTAACCCCCTAATGCCACTCCATTCGCTCCACATCGCGTTCGCCTGGACGTAATCGCGCATGAATTGTAACGGTACTGCCTCATCGTCGTCGTACGGTGTTTCAGAAACACGCACACGTTGGAAATATCCGTAAACAAAACGCCTGTTCTCACGTCCAATGCTATAAAGACCGTCATGAATGATCGAGTCACTCACAACTATGTCATAATTGGATGGGTTTTCCGGGTCAACATTATTGTCATATGATATCTTGTCGACCCACGCCGGTTTATCGCTTATCCCGCTCCATGACGATGCACCCTATGCGTTTTCAGTTACGTAGGAACGAAGGAACTCATATGTGATAGCCTCGTCGTCATAGTACGGATCGTTTCCCGACAAGCGCACCCGCTCGAAATACCCGAATAAAAATCGTCGGAGGTCTTGCCCCAGATTATACGTCGAGTTCGACACCGGTGTTAATGAGTCATGCAATACGATATCATAGTTCGAGGGCTGCACTGGCTCCATGAACTGCCCGATGTCATCGTACGAAATCTTGGCCAACCACGTTGGTTTATCATTGATCCCACTCCATGACGTTGTACCGTTATCGTCAACATACCCTTTCGTTGCAGTATCGTAGTAACCTACCGGGGGTGCGACGTTCGTGATGCGATTGTTGCCCGCGTCGATACCCTTGTCGGCGTATATCTCCTCCACGTAAAAGCGGCGCCACCGGGCGTAGGGGTCACCGAGGTCATACACGCCTTGGCCGTTCGGGATCAACAGGCCACACCGAAATTTATTCCCCCCGATAGTAACGGTGTCTGTGGTACCCCCCAGTGATATATAGTTCGTCCATGAGGGCCGATCCAGGTCCAGCCACGTCGCAGGCCCTGGCTTGTCAGTGAGGTCGTTGTACGAGCCGCTGAAAAAAGTGGGCTTGCCCGTGATGGTATTCCATGCGTGCGTGTGACTTATCGGGGCAAACCCAGTGTGCGTATGCGTAGTCAGGGCGTACTCACTGTGAGAGTGGTTGGTTGGGGCGAACCCAGTGTGCGTGTGACTTATCGGGGCGTACTCACTGTGCGAGTGGTTGGTCGGGGCGAACCCAGTGTGCGTATGCGTAGTCAGGGCGTACTCACTGTGCGAGTGGTTGGTCGGGGCGAACCCAGTGTGCGTGTGTGAAATAGGAGCGTAGGCGTCGTCGTGCGAGTGGTTGGTCGGGGCGAACCCAGTGTGCGTATGCGTAGTCAAGGCGTAGTCATCGTGCGTGTGTGAAATAGGAGCGTAGGCGTCGTCGTGCGTGTGCGTAGTCAAGGCGTAGTCGTCGTGCGTGTGCGTAGTCAAGGCGTAGTCGTCGTGCGTGTGTCCAGTCGAGGCGTACTCGTTGTGTGTGTGTGTGACAGTGGCGTACTCCGCGTGCGTGTGTCCAGTCGAGGCGTACTCGTTGTGTGAATGATTTTCAAGTGCATAATCATTTCCAGCGGCCAGGAGTTGTACCTCGACAATTTCCTCGATGTCAGGCCTGTCTGATAAGTCGTTGTACGAGCCGCTGAAAAAAGTAGGCTTTCCCGTGACAGTATCCCATGCGTGCGTGTGTGCAAGAGGAGCGTAGTCGTCGTGCGAGTGGTTGGTCGGGGCGAACCCAGTGTGCGTATGCGTAGTCAAGGCGTAGTCGTCGTGCGTGTGTGCAATAGGAGCGTAGGCGTCGTCGTGTGCGTGTTCAACCGGGGCGTAGTCATCGTGCGTGTGTGCAACAGCGGCGTAGTCGTCGTGCGTATGCGTAGTCAAGGCATAGTCGTCGTGCGTGTGTGCAACAGCGGCGTAGGTGTCGTGCGTGTGTGAAATAGGAGCGTAGGCGTCGTCGTGCGCGTGTTCAGCAAGGGCATAGTCGTCGTGCGTGTGTGCAATAGGAGCGTAGGCGTCGTCGTGCGCGTGTTCAGCAAGGGCGTAGTCGTCGTGCGTGTGTGCAATAGGAGCGTATGCGTCATCGTGTGCGTGTTCAACCGGGGCGTAGTCATCGTGCGTGTGTGCAACAGCGGCGTAGGCGTCGTCGTGCGCGTGTTCAACAGCGGCATATTCGTCGTGCGCGTGTTCAGCAAGGGCATATTCGTCGTGCGTGTGTGCGATAGGGGCGTAGGCGTCGTCGTGCGCGTGTTCAACAGCGGCATAGTCGTCGTGCGTGTGTGCAACAGGGGCATAGTCGTCGTGCGTATGCGTAGTCAAGGCGTAGTCGTCGTGCGTGTGTCCGGTAGTGGCGTAGTCGTCGTGCGTGTGTGCAATAGGGGCGTAGGCGTCATCGTGCGTGTGCGTAGTCAAGGCATATTCGTCGTGCGTGTGTGCAATAGGGGCGTAGGCGTCGTGCGTATGATTTCCCGTAGCGTAATCACCTCCTTCTAGCAGTGCTCTCCGTGGCGTGCTGGAGGCGTCTAGCCCGTACAAGTCCGTAAAATAGGCTTTGCTAAAAGGTCTCGATGTTGAGCCGAAATCCACCTGCGTTTCAGCCTTTGGGGTAATGGTAGAGCTAACGTTTTGGTCCCCGTCGAGCAGCGCCCGGCGAGAGTAACCCTCCTCATTCTGCCCAAATAGGTTCTTAGCATATACGTCGTGGAAGTGCTCGGTTTGCCACGGCTTCGTATACGTCCCTATTGTGTTCCCACCTATTTCAATGTTATTCGGCGTGAGATTGGCGTACACCGTGATGTCATCGGTATCAGAGCGGCTGGATTTCAGCATGTTGGCATTGATGCTGTCATTCACGGTGATGTCGGTGGTATAGATGGTCCACCACGGGAAGTCCAACGCCCCGAAGTCTCGTTTTGTATTATCGACGCCGATCAGCCCGTCTCCCTCGATTTTCAGGTGCTGCACGAGATTCGATCCGGCGTCTATATCCTCCCTCAATTCCCCCAATGTATTGCTCAAGCTCACTCCAGCAAGCATAACCTCTTCGGCGTGCATTGTCTTCCATTTGTGCGAATCGCTTCCGAGTGAGTGGATCGGCCCCACCAACGCCGCCGTCGTCGGCAAAAGGGAGGCGCCCACGGTGATGTCGGTGTTAAACCCGATCGTTGTGATGTTATCGGTGCGGATGTTCGACGCGCTGAACTCGTTGGCAAATCCAGTCACCGTGCCAGTGAGCGCTGTCAAGTCCGTAGTCAACCCCTCGATGGTGTCTATTTCCTCACTCAATTCACCCAATGTATTGCTCAAGCTCGCACCGGCAAGCATAACGTCCTCAGCGAATAAAGTCTTCCACTCGTTGGATTCGCTGCCGAGCGAGTGAATCGGTCCCACCAACGCCGCCGTCGTCGGCAAAAGCGAGGCGCCCATGGTGATGTCGGTGTCAAAACCGATGGCTGTGATGTTGTCGGTGCGGATGTTCGACGCGCTGAACTCGTTGGCAAATCCAGTCACCGTGCTAGTGAGCGCTGTCAAGTCCGTAGTCAACCCCTCAATGTCCGTGTCCTGCCGATCATTTTCCGTCTCCTCCACCGTCACCCGAGCCGCTAGCTCCCGGTATAGAGATTCGGCCTGGCTGAGGTCCACCTCCACCGCCCGGCGGCCGTTCAGCTGTAGCGGCGCTGATACTTGCCGAGACTGGTTCATCTTTGTTAATCTTAGCAAAAGCAATTTTTAAAGTCGCCGTGAAACGTCCGCCGTTGAGATCCAAAGTCCGCCCATCGTCGTCGCTTAGCCGGATGCTCACGAAGCTTAAATATCGGTTGTACACATCCACGAACGCGTCGGAGCTAAAGTGATCAATTTCATTGAACTGAACGCTGGACGGGATCTTTGATAGGATGTCGCCCACGCGCCTTGTCCGTGGATCACGGTTTTGAGTGAGTAGGTTGCTATGCACAAACACCGAGCTGGTGCGCGTCAAGTCAACGATACGACTAGCGGTGAGCAGCAACTCTCCGTCGACGATTTTGGCGGAGTCACCAACATTCAAACCTAATAGACGCGTACAAGTTGATCCTTCCCCGATCACAACATGATGATCCGCGAATTCCGTTGCAAGTAGCGACAGCTTATTCGTGTTCTCATCGTAACTCGCCACGTACTCATCGAGTCTTCCATCATTTAGGAATGCGACGATATCGTCGATCGAA
This sequence comes from Tetraselmis chui, assembly GCA_026401115.1. Lineage (NCBI taxonomy): Eukaryota > Viridiplantae > Chlorophyta > Chlorodendrophyceae > Chlorodendrales > Chlorodendraceae > Tetraselmis > Tetraselmis chui. The sequence continues at coordinate 85,789 of JAPMLY010001211.1, forward strand.
CGGTTGCCGTGGGGAAGCTTGATGGTAACCGGCTCCCCCGGAATCTCACCTCCATCGTCGTATTTAAGAACCAGCGTGTCGTTGCCGTCAAATATGTTGTAGTACGTATGAGGTAACCACGCGTTCAACAGCCTAACTTGCATGTTGAAACCCTGGGGGACGGTCAGCGGATCTAATAGGGAAAATACGTGGGTTCCGTCATCGAGCTTCGCGTCAGCGTACGCCGTGTCCAAGTACAGTTGCTGGAGCATTATCATACAATATCGAAATAAAATTGGGGCTGGGGAGTGTAACTAGAAGCTTTGGGATGGGGGGTTGCGCCCCCCCTCGACGCAAGGAGACGCTTCTCAGCTTTCGCCTTCCTCGCGCGTTGAAGAGCGGCTTTCATTTTTTCACTCGCTACTCGTTTAGTTTTTGTAGTCCCGCACCCCTGGCCGGACGCCCCGGGCCTATCTTCGATGGATGGGGGGTTGCGCCCCCCCTCGGCGCAAGGAGATGCTTCGAGTGGCTCATTGAAAATAAGCGCCGAGGGGGGGCGCAACCCCCCAGCTACTCGTTTAGTTTTTGCAGGCCTGGGCTCCGGATTAAGGTCCTCGTCTGCCTTTGGATTGATCTTGCCGGCCGAAACCTCTCCACCAGCCACATCGCTCCCCCCAACATCGCTAAGTACCTCAGTAACGGCGTGCTCTGAACCGTCTCCGTCACTGTCGTCGCCGCGTTCGAGATGGCTTCGTCCCATATCATTTATTTCTGCACTAGAAAATAAATAGAGCGATGACGGCTACTTCCTCTCTACTTGAGTCTATCGAGTCGGAGGTAGTTCACGGTGAAGCGGTTTCGTCCGTGGCTGCGAGTACGCCCGCCCCGATAGATCCCCATTTGCTTGCTCAAAACTCGAACTATGGAAGCGTTGCTTGGTGGAAAGAAAACTACGACGGGTTTGGGTTCAGCGATGAGCAATACCGTGTGTTAGAGGCTGTAACATGGGGGGTGTCTCCAAAAGAAATCAGACGATACTACAAAAGGAAGAACGTAAAATGCGGCTCATCATCGAAAAAAGATCGACATTCACAGTGAAACCTCCGGCCTTTCTGTGTGACAAGAAAATCCACGACCAAGTGGTCGACCCCTTACCAAATCGCCCATTTTTCATGGCAATTATCGGATCTGCGGGGACGGGTAAGACCTCCATGCTCGTCAACTTACTGTCAAGCAAGCAAGCGTACCGCAAGGCCTTTCATCACGTCCACGTTGTTATGCCACCACACAGCGTGGCGAGTTTGAAGCGTAACATCTTCAAGAACCACGACAGGATGTATGACGAATTGGATATTGGTACATTGGAAGGAATCCGAGAGGCGGTGAAGGAATCAGCCGAGCAAGAGAAAAATAGTTTGCTGGTCCTCGACGACGTGACCGCGTCATTAAAGGACAATGAAATCCAGCACAGCATTCGCGATTTAATATACAATAGACGTCACTACAGGCTCAGCATAATAATACTCATTCAATCTTACAATGCAATGCCATTGGGCATCCGCAAGACCTTGTCGCATTTTCTCATGTATAAGCCGCGGAACAAGAAGGAAACGACGGCGATATTCGAGGAGCTCATAGCATTACCCCGGGAAGAGGCGGACGAGGTTATGCGCTTCGTGTTTGATCGACCCTACGCCTTCATGTTTGCCGACACTGGTACCGGGGACATTTATAAGAATTTCGATCGTATAGGTAAACACGATGCCGCGACGGAAAACCAAAACCTCGAAACAGACGGCGGGTAAGAAAACGACACGAAAGCAACCCCCTCCCCCAAGACCTCGCAGGAGATTTGTTAACCGCAACCAAAACGTACGAGTGAACGTCGTACAAACCGTCTCAAATGGCGGACCCACTCCGGAAAATCAATCGGAGCCTTTCACACGAGGATGGACCATGGGAATTTCAGCCCCACCTCCGCCGCCCCCGATGCCGCCGCCGATCATTATTCAACAGCCGATACCACCAAATTTACAACAACAAGACCCTTTTCAACACGCGAGAGAACCTATGACCCACGTCAAAAGAGAGCTACCACATTCCATACCCGTGCCCGAGCCCCCGGCGATGGAGGCGACAAACCCGTCTTCGTCGGGTGGAGAGCCCTTCGCGAACTGGGGACGTTCTTTGGAACAACAAGTCGCCGATAATCAGATCGTAACAACAAAGGAACTTCTAAAATTAGCTAAGGAATTGGGTGTCAAAATCAGTCCCGGACAAAAGAAGTCTGGCAAATAAGCATTGGCCCGGTATATCGATGGAGAATTGGCAAAAGGGAAGATGGAAAAAGGAAAATCTCCTATGTAAGGTGGAAGGATAGGCGAGAATCGAGGAAAAACACACGCGAAACATTAAAATCTGAGCATATATCAAACACGCAAAATGAAACTTGGACGCTTTATCGGCGAAAAGCTTCATAGTCTACGCAGTCTCGGGCAAAAAGTGGCTCACGGCGTTCACTCCGTCGGCAGCAAGCTCGGTGGGTGGATGCTTTCCGCGGCTGCCCCGGTTGCCGCATTCAACCCTGTTTTGGGTGCTGGTTTAGCATCGGCAGGTGCGATAGCTAGCGGGATCGGCGGATTAGCCGGAGGTGTTGAAGGAGCTCTGAATACGGGGACAGTCAATCTTGACAGCATGAAGGGGCACGTAGGGGCTATACGATCGGCGTACGGACAAATGCGACGTCCCGGCTCAAAACTCGAGAGAGGCTAGCATTTTTTTCTGACACGATACTATAAATAACACAATGCAGAACGAAAGCCGCAGCTCTCTCAGTGACTCGTTCGTGTACGGGAACAAGCCCAAAGCTGCACCCGCCACCAAATCGAGAGTTCATATATTCCCGGAAAATGGAACTTCCGGGTTCAATCCTGGAAACACTATAAAGTTCGTTCTTCCCACCGGAAATCGCGGAGAATACTTGAACACGCGCCAGAGTTACCTCAAGTTCCGGCTGCAAAATCTCGACAGCACGGCGACAAACAAGCTGACACTTGACAGCTCGGCGCACGCGGTCATCCGCTCGCTAAAGGTCTCCGCATCCGGTGGGGCGGTAAAGGACGTGGAGTACGTGGCGGAAATGATTCATCTCGATCCGATGGTCGACAGGGAACTTTTGGCGGTGAACAGCGGCGGTATTGTCGTGCCCTTTAGCACTTACTCTCAGCACCGTTGGATTGCTAGTAATGGGTCGGGATCGATGTCGATGGCCTTTTCTTCACCGTATAAGTCGTTAAAGACCCTCATTGCAATGTTCCGGAAGGACGAGACGAGTTATGCCGCTAAGCCATACGTGTCGAAGCGTGCCAATCCAATCGGCGACATCGGAAGGTACCAGTTCACGATCAACGGCGTCCTCACTCCATCGAAGCCCGTGGAGAGCAACTCGGAGGCATGGGCCGAGGTCATGAAAGCATTTCACGCTTACGGTGCGATCGATCACATCGGGAAGCTCACAGTCACCGATTGGACAGCTGGAGAGGGGACGTACCTCATCGGGTGTGATCTAGAGAGTCAGAGCCACAAAAGCATGTTTGCGCAGAATGGGGTAGACGTGTCGACATCTGTATCTCATCTCACTGTTCAATTCAACGCGCAGCTCACATCAAGTCTTACTGTCGACGTATTTTCCCACTATGACAGCTTCATTGTAATCGGGGCCGACGGGCTCGTGAACGTGGCGTACTAAACATTTTATTCCATACTAGCAAATGGTCGCGGGTCGCAGAATCGTCGTTAGCACCCAAGAGCGGTTGAGCGGAGAGAAATACGCCTTCACCGTCCGCACGCCCGCTTTTCAGAACGGTAGCGGCTTCCAAGGCCAACCTCATGTTCGCTTCGCGCTGGAGTGGTGCACACCGATCACCGGCTTCACAGGTGTAGAGCCCGACCCCCTTTCAATCTTATTGTGCTCCCCGTCGATCCGACAATCAAACTCCTACAAGAGTTGGGATCCCGCTAACAACGACTCAGTTTTAGCTCTTTTACAGGCTTGGCGCGGCGGCAACGTATTTGGCGAAATGGCGGATTCTTCGTACGTCCAAAGCAACTCGTGCGCTGGGATATGTGACGGCTCCCGGCTAGTACGCGGGGATATGTCTTTCTACCTCCTGCAGGACCCGACAAAACTCAGAACCAGTGTGCTTCCATGGACTCCTACTTTTGTTAACGAATACACCTTCAGCCTCGTTTTCTGGGTGGAAGAGCCCGAGCGTAGCTTGTCCCCGCCCTTTTTCCACGTATGGATGAGTGTCCGCGGACCAAACGAAAGGGTCCCCGTCGACTTCCGCTCTTTCCGTATGGACCGAAACGACGGCACAAGGTGGCAGGTCGCGGTCTCGCATTGCTCGTTGATTCACCTCTACGGCGCGCAAGCGTACGGGCTCGCAATCACTAGCAGGACCTTCGTTGACGACCCGTACCAAGGCCTAAGCGTCCTTGGATTTCTCCCGGGATCACGCGCGCAAGATGCGTTGAGCTACGTGGGACAGAAGCTCAGCCTTAAAGGTGTGAACGAAGACACGGTGGGGGTTCCGATAAGGCGACCGCTTGACAATGTGGGTGAGATCGACCTTCAACTTCGGACTGCGACGCAATTTACGGAGCTTGGCAATGGCGAGTCCACGGCGTACGTAATTTGTCTCACGTTCTACCAAATAAGAGACGAAGAATGACCTTCCGCCATACGCTCGGAACGGCGAAGTTCCCTGGAAGCGTTTTGCGTCCGGGGCTACACGAGGGCTTTGTGGAAATCTTTGAGCCGCAATCAGAAACCAGCGGCATCTTCGACGTTGATGAGGACGATTCAGCCCCGGAACTGGCGGAGAGCTCTATAGAGGTCACCCCCGCCGACGCCTTCAGTGTCACCATCACGCTTTCTTTCTTCGACACGTAGTAACACACAATGCCACTTGTCCAAACAAACCTGCGGCTGTCGGACACCAATAGGCCTGACGTAACCACCTACCTCCCGCCTTGGAACTACCTACTTGGCTTCACCACGAGCATCCGGCAAAATAGCATCGGGAACACGGTAGAGGAACCCCGAACGCTTACAATGATTGACGTGGGAGGACTTGACATCAGACCCGGGACAGTTTTTCTTAGGTGAAAACAAAAATGAGTGAAAGTGACATTGCCGTTCAAGTGGATAATCCTTTGCTAGAGAAGTGGCGTACGCATGCGAAAAGACTTAAGCGTATGCACCAATCCGCGCACTCCCTCTTCAAGAGTCTAGCGGATATGTCTCTCTTCACGACTGTGGCGCTCAGCCTCGGAGTCGGTTGCTTGAACCTCACGTACGGCATCGGGCAGCCTTCGGCTACCACCGGGGTACCCGCGATCGTTAGCGGTTGTTTGTCCCTACTCAGCGGGTCCGTGACGGCCTTGAACAGCGGGCTTGAGTGGCCGAACAAAGCGGAGCGCCACGACAACTACGCATCACGGTTCGGGGAAGTGGTTCGGGACATCAACACAGAATGTACCTTGCGTCGCCTGCAAGATGCCGAGTACGCATCGGAGGGGGATTTCATCCGCCACATGTCAACGGAGATGAACCGGCTTGAGGAGAACGCACCGAATATTCCCGGGTGCATCGAAAAATCTTACTCTAATCCAAAATGAGTGGCGTCACCGAGGTGCGGCTTTACCGAAACACCGTCGACGAAGTTCCGGCGGAGTACACCAACGTCACCGCGGCGGTGCTCAACTCGTCGACGAAAAACCACGCCACCGGCGTCAAAAGGTACTTGGATGGCGTCGCGACGGTGAGTGGGCTGGACCCTGGGACCAACTACTTTTGGGTGGAGCTCATTGATGCCCGCGGCAACACGGCGGGGCCGCAGCCGGCCGGTAGCTACACGACGCCGACGGTGTGGGAGTTCTACGTCTCCGCGATGACAGATATTTTTAAGCCCCATCTTTTTGCGATAGAGAGCTCGTTTGGGGTGACACCCGAAAATCTAGTCATGGCCAGCGGATGGGTACAAGATATCCCCGAAAGTCCGGATTTAGGCGCCGAGGTATCCGTCACCAACGGGGTCCAGTGGACAGATCGGGTGGCGAATAGAGATGTTAGTAACGGCTCAAAGCTATGGACAATCACGGACGAAACTCGGAGCGAGTCGCCGGTGTTTACGGTGACATGGCGAAAGCAACTTCACACGCCTGGCGTGGAGATTCGTAAGAACGGTGTGGTGGTATATTCAGAAACGGAAAACGGTGGAAGTGGAGAAACGCCGGAGGAAAACGTGATAACATATAGTGTATAGAGTAGTGCGGAAATAAGCACTTAATTGTCCCCGTAATTCTCCAGCAAAGCTTCGGGAAATTACCAATAAGGATTAAGTAATTTGCAGTAACTGCGCCCCTGGCCGGGCGCCCCGGGCTTATCTTCGATGGATGGGGGATCTTGCATTTCTTGCGTCGAGTGGCTCATTGAAAATAAGCGCCGAGGGGGGGCGCAAACCCCCAGCTGAGGATTACCGGATGATTCGGGGTGTTTCGGGTAAGCAGGGAAACAACCTTAAATTGGTTGAACACCCTCGAAATGTCCCCATAATCAGGAGAATTGATTAATTCTCCGAAGTTTTGGGAAATAACGAGGAAAACCAGCTCAAATTTAAAATGTCCCCGTACCGCCCTTTCTTCCAACACACAAAAGATACAGGTACCATTTAGAGGAAATAAATAGTGTCAGATACTAGCAGTTAGCTAAATGGCTAGGATATGACACAAACACCTCTTTCAAAATCCTAGTCACCTCTACACCACCAATCCATGCCATTAACATGGCCGGAATTGCAGCCATAGACCTCGGACTCAACTAGGATATCATGCCATCCTGTCATATCGTAGCCCATTTATCTAAGTGCTACCTGTAGTATCTGAAAATGTTTATTTCCTGTAAATAGTCCGTGTACCTTAGCGATATTTAGTTACTCTTTATCTGTCCATCTGAGGGCTAAAAAGATCGGCAAGCCGTACCCGGGTACGCTTGCCGTCGACCCCGCCAAAAGCATGCCAAATTAACGAGTTTTTCCCCGTCCGTTTAACAAAGTAATCCTAACATATATTTCTTGCGGTTGGAAATACGAGGTTTAGGTTTTAAAGCTTCACCGCCTTACTCGCGCGAGTCCATTCCGGCAGATGTGCCATCACCGCCCCATTTCTGTACCACTTGCCAAAGAACTTTACATAGCTTTGCGTAACCAAAGACTCCTCCTCTCCCACTTCATACAAGGTGACTAAACATAGTACGGAAGTTCTTTTTGAAAAGTATAGGCGAATTTGTCTTTTGCGCTTGGATGTGCGGGCGGTCGACGCCGCCCCCATCGGCCGATACTTGCAATACTTTATTGTTCCCCGGGCCGATACACGCTCACCAATCGCTCACCAAGAATAAAGGAAGCCCAAGACACAGCTGTGTAGGTGCAAGATATGGGGGTGACACAAATATATTTCGACGTGTGAGGCCTGGAGGTAGTTTGCCCCCTTATTAAGTTCTTCTAAAGGGCCGGGGGGGGGGGGGGGGGGGGGGGGGGGGGGACGAGCGGGGCGGGGGCATCACTACCTATAATGATTATATCTTTCTCACTCGTTAACCCAACCATGGTGTTACTAAATATGCTTAGCAAAGCAGCCTTTATTGAGTTAGGCTGAGTTAATCTGCACTTGTGTATTGCAAAGTGAGCAAGCAACGCGATTGGTGCACCACAGCCATTGCACGCCATGCGCTTCCCGCGCTTAGGGTCATGAGGCGATGCCTCAGGGTTTCGAACTATGCTTGTCTTGTTGACATATTCCACCTCTCAGGTGTTAACACTATATAATCAAGTCAAATTAATGTTGTTTTTCCCATCGCTAGAGAGACGATAGTGAACCACGGGCATTCTTTTGCATGGCACTCCTCCGCGATGGGGGTCCGCGGCTACATGCACAGCCTCGAGCGAAGGGATATGTGGAAAGAAAAGCCATTAAAAATACATAGGAGGTCAAGATATAAGGAAAACTACCAAAACCATGAGTCCTCTCGTTCCGAGGTCACGACGGGTAGGGAGTGCCGCGTGACGCCGGAATCGCGGGTTATTTCGGGGTGCACGTCAGAAAATCGCATTTTCACCCAAGCACCGCTCAAAGAAACTACTAATTCCATAACAAATGCCCCGTTTGAATCCTTACCTTGGGTCATGGCCTTAGATAGGCGAAAAATATGGGCCGGGGGGCTGGTTGGACGCGTTCGCAAGTGGGACCCTTCTAGCGGCCCCATTGCGGCGATTGTACCATCTAGCAATGGGGCATCTGACCCCGTCTCACCGCAAGGCCTTCAATGACCCTAAGCCTATAAGAGTGGAGTCCTTAGGGTCCTAGGACCCTCTCTATTTAGTTGTTTTGGCGTGTTGACCAAAGTTGCCCCTGCTGCTTTATTTTTTGTGGAAGCGTACCCAGGTACGGCTTAAGCGTACCCAGGTACGCTGCCCTTAGTTGTCATCACGGCAGTACCACTGTATCGCCGTATTTTCCCCGGACAGTACAGAGTTGCTAGCAGTATCTCTTCCTCATAGTTCGTCTGTATATAGTTCTCAAAGCTTGTGCGATAAGCTTAGATAAACGGTAGAGATAATCTCAGATAATCTGTGTCGCTAGTAATAGTTTGGTTTAATTAGCTGGTAGCACAAACTACAGGTTCTAACCTAAGGCTGTTTCTGGAACACCTGAGGCGTGGATATTTAAGACGGGGACTTACTGGCCGAGGGGAGAGACCCAGACCGGTACATACCAGAATTACGCCACACCTAGATTGTAAGAAATCTTGTTCCTAAGACAATCTTATTAATTCTCTCTACGTTGCATAATTAGATCCAGAGATTAGGTTCTACTATTAGTCTGAGGTTACCAACTTAGCCTAACCAAAGTAGCACCTCACACCTCCTATCAGACAACGCATGCTCCCTCCGCCTCATCCATAAGTACATCCGTACCCCCCACACCATGCAACAACACTCCCACAGAGAAGCACGCTCATCTATCCTATCTACACTCCAAACCCGCACCACGGCCGGTCTGACGACACATCTCGGTTAAATAAAAGCACACAACAACTCAAAGGGCAATTGAATTGTTGATCACTTAGCAAACAAAGTCGCACACGGCCAACCCCATGATGCAATATACTTCAGAGGCGCCCACACACATCTAGTACAATGGACTTGGCCGTACACCACACAATATGACGAGCCTAACCCTCCTAAGACCCTAGTATACACCAACCTCATCAAAATGGATGCACGAAAATACAGTCTCGCCTCCACCATCGCTCCTCTTCACTACACCACCAAATATGGCGATCTCCTCGCCGCAGCGAAAAGAAATGGAGCAGATTTTACCTACCATGGTCGACACCCATCCGTCACATCCACTTACTTCACACACAAAAGGGAATTTATGTGGGGCGTTTACAACACCCGCCTCCTCCCTTGGAGCAAAAATCTCAAGTGCCCAATGTGCGGCCAGTCGATTAGCAACGGCTATTTGGCGGGCGACTGCCCCTCAATGTCAGGCCTCCGGCAAGACCGCCACAATAGTACACTCTAACTCCTACTTACACTACTAGAACAATTAAATGGGGGTGATGGGAAACCATCACCGCCGACTTAGGTAGTAAACCTATTAAATCATTCACATCCCACACATTCAGCGAACCACTCCTCCACCTTGACACGCCCTCCTTTCATCACAGTCAAATAAACACTCGTAGAGTGGACGCCGACGAAGGCCTCGACCATTCCTCCCTAACCCGCGGCCCCGCAGCCTTGCGAGAGGATATTCTACCCACCCAACTCAGACCCCCGGCTCACAAACCCGACTTTAGTAGACTCCTAGAACCCCGCCTCGTCGGCCGTACCTCCTCTCGACGCAAATATTCTATAATTCGTAAAATTCAGATAGCAGAATGGAAATACTGCAAGGACAATAATGCTAAAACACCCACCACCTCAGAATAGAAAAATACACCCCCTTGCAAACGCACTCCGCTCACACTGGCCAAGCACACAAGTGGACATCGTACACATAGTTATGAGCCGCACCGGCACACCCCACTCCCTCACACACACCAACATCACTACCCTAATAAACCCTAGAACTGACCCACCAGACAAACTCTCCATTACTCCAACTCGAAACACTACCCACATTATTTCTCTCCCGCCTAAATATATACACTGCCCAATGGCTCCACAATTTACTCTGCATCTACCGTATTACATCCATTACCACTTACAAACAACTTCTTCACTACAAACATTTCTAGCCCTACCCACTCATCTACTATCACACCCAACTCTGCCATGCAAAGAACCTCATAGGGGGGGGGGGGGGGGGGGGGGGGGGGAAGCCCCACAACACCTTCGGAGAGGATGGACAAGGAGACCCCGGCGTAAATTCTGTATTATAAGTCCTTAATGGCATATGCGAGAAGGCCCTTAGACAGCAACCAAAATGTGCATGGTAATTGTTGTAAATCATTTTCATTCATTTAAGCCTAATGATCTAGATAGAGGTGACATAACCATTTAACAATTCCTCTGTGCAATTAAATTTTATTGTTAATCACTAAACAATCAAACATCTTTACAACGTCACTCTCCATGTGCACTTTCATATGAAGTAACAATAGCAGGCAAGAACATATTTGTGTCGACGGTTAGTTATCATAAGGATACTTGTCACACTGGTTTCGGAGCGTCTTAGATCTACGCACGCTTTCGTTGTTACTTGACTCGTTCGACGCTGATTGATTGATTCGACATGGGTTTCATTGGACCGGGTAAGCACGTTGTGGTTGTAGTGCATGTCGGAGGTTCCAAAGCCTTAAACATTTAACTCTTTTTACAACCGTAAGTCAGCAATTAACGCCCCCTATCAGTGAGGACAAGACGCACGAAAGCTGGAGGACTGGTTGGAGATGCAACCTCAACGTTTCGTCATACTCGGCAATAACGGAGACTTGTACAACGCCGTCGTATGGGCTACGTCACAGTTTTCTCGACCCTTGAACAATTGGTGGCTTAACCGCAAGCTTCGATCCCATACACGTTCAACTCTTTGGTAACAAAGATTCGCAAGATGTCCTTCTTGCCTAACATTAGGGATGACGCGATTAACGCTCAACCCGGACTTACGCAAGGATCCATGAGTAACGCCAGTTACGCTCAATTGTTCATCGACTTTTTACGGAGGTCTCGACAATCTCTTACGGACGATCTTCATAGTATTCGCTTCAGTAATGGCCTTGCGAATTTTTTGCTTCAGACTCTGGCTAAGTCCCATCGTTCTCAGCAAAAGGGTTACAACATACCCATGGTCAAGTTAAAAATTCTTGGATGACCTCGTGACCGACTCGCCACATTTGGGCCGTGTAAGAAGCGCACCGACCCCATATGACAACCAAGAGGTAGTCGACTTTCTAACAACAATTGTTTTGGGAGCCAAGAGGTCGAGAGCACTAAACAACTTAATCCAGGTGATGGATATGGGTTGGTCGAGGTCGTGGTCGTGGTGGCAATCGTGGAGCTCATGACGGATCTTCTTCAAACATTGGCCGAATTGATTTGAATGCAATCGTTGGAGCGTAAACTCCTTAGAAGCGTAAACGACACCAAGAGGAGGGACTTTGCTATAAGTGCAACAAAAAGGGACACCTAGTCTTCCAAAGCCCGGAGTTGAAGGGCAAAGAGCCGGTCAACACGCCTAGCAAGCAAAAATGATGGTGGCCTGGCTTATTTACGGATGCACTTGAGCAGCTCGCTACATCTACGTGTCTACCTGCGACAGTTTTAGCGATTGTGATACAAGTCCCTACTCCGACATCTCCATCGATTTCAGTCGCGACCCCAACTAAGTCAATTGCGGGTCGTCGTCGTTAGAGTAAGCATCGCAAACCCGTAGCAACAAGACGTTCAATTGATTGGAAATAGGTCGACTCTAATTTAGACCCTCTACACGCACGATTTGACTTCATTTTAGAAAGTTGTGCAAACGATGAAGGTTTTACCTCGCACGGTGATTTATCTCGCTGTTCGCGGAGTGATTCAGTCTTGGAGAGAGACCTTAGTAGAGAGCGTGTATTCTTCAATCCACCATGGGAGTTAGCAAAAGAGATGGCATGCCATTTCGAGACTTGTAGGCGTACAGCTCCCGCTACTACGACGGCTGTGTTTATTCTTAAGTGGGCTAAGTTCAACACCATGACTCGTCTCTGGAAACTATACCAAGAATTCTCTGCTCGGACATAGTTGTTCACTCGTTATTCGATTACTGACCCGACTCAACAAAAGGTGGTTGCGCTTGCTCCATGTCATGTTCAACTTTGGTTGGTTGACGTTGGTTGTGAATGTACGATTCAGCCCCAACCATAATTCTTGATCTACCTACCTCGGCACATGTGCCACCAAACCAACCTACAGCTTCCATCGCTACGCTATGACCATTTTTTCTTGACGCTACCCCCTTGCTAACTTACCTCACCGAAGCTCGCCCATTGATTTGAACCGACTTGCTCGTGAAAGCTCTTGATGGCGGATAGCTAATTTCCGGATTAGTGGACTGCGTAGCGATTCTTGAATTTGTGTCCGAGGACTTCGTAAGGCGTTTCTCTATGCCGACTCGCAAGTCCAAGATCAAAACACCAGTTCGACTAGCTAATGGACAGCGTGTGACGCCTTCGATAGTTTGTGACATTACCTTCGACGTAGCTCGTCATGAGTTTCAACGGACGTTTTACGTCGTACGTGATTTACGCGTTGGTGATATGGCACTCGGTTTACCATGGTTGGACGACGAACAAGCCTCTTCACAGTTCGGCACGACGCGTATTTTCACCCTAATAGACGGTACAACAATGGACACTCGATCAGAGGAGCGTAGACCAGAATGCCTACTAATGTTATACGTCAAGATTCAGAAGCTCATGCGCAAGACGCGCCGAAGCAGGGGACGTAACGCTGAATTTACGTGATTCACGTCACGCCACAACGGAACAACCGGCAGAAATTTACAATGGAGAGGAGTTGACCGCAACACAGCGTGAGAACTTCCGGTCGTTAATTTAAAATAACTTCTCGGACTACTGCGACTAGTGGATTTGCCGCATGTAAGCCGACAATGGGATCACCCAATCGAGACTAGTGTCCCAATGAAACGCCAGCGTTTTAACCGATTGTCGCTTGCGGAGCGCGCTCAACTCAACCGACAGCTCAAAGACGCAGTGAAGGCTTGTTTTATTCGCCCGAGCCACAATGAGATCGGCTCGCCAATCCTTTTTTGTGTGTAGGGCTGATGGCTCGGTCCAGCTTTGCATTGATTACCGTGGAATTAACGAGGTTACGCGTAAAGACGCTAACTTACCCACTTCCGCGTGTGGATAACACCCTCGGTGAGGTAAAGGGCACGATTTTACGCTCATCTTGACCTCGCTCCTAGCTTATGGCAAGCTCGAGTGCGTGATGAGGACATCCACAAGACAGTGTTTCAGACACTTGACGGTTTGATGGAGTGGGTCGCCATGCCGTTCGGTCTATGCAATGCGCCATCTACGTTGCAGCGCATGCTGAATGACATCATGCGCGACTTTTTACACGAGTTAGTAAATGTCTACCTCGAAGACGTCTATGTCTACAATCGCACGCAAGACGAACATGTGAGCACCTAGGTCTTGTGTTTCAACGCTTCAAAGTGGAAAGCTTGAAGTTGCGCCTTAAAATATGCCTCTTCGATCTCCAGGGTATGGAGTATTTCGGCTACACTTGGCTGTCAGCTACTCGAATTTCAGTTTCGACAAAGAAAGTCGAGGCCGTTGCAAATTGGCTAGTGCCTACAACGCAAAAACTAAATTTGCAGTTTCTTGCAGTTATGCAACTCCTACACATATTTCACCCATCAATTAAGCGACCTTACGGCTCTTTTGGCGGACTCACTGCAGATATCCCACCCACGGAAGGTAACGGTGATGCCTCCTTATTTGGAAGCCTTTGATACTCTCAAGTTACGGCTAATTTCCGCGCCATGCCTCATCCTTCCGGATGTCATTATGTTCACCGTGGCTACATATGCTCACGCGATGTTCACCGTGGCTACAAATGCTTCGATAGTGGGGATTGCAACACTCATGTTGCAAAGCCAAGGAAGGGGACTTCAACCAATCTCTCATTGGGCGCGTAAGCTGATTCACATGAGCGTGGCGACGCCTACTCTGCCTATGATTTGGAAGCTTTGGCTGCTTGCGAAGCGGTTAAGCATTGGAGGTGGTGCTTTGAAGGGTGCTCTAAGTTCCTTTTCGTAACAGACCACAACACACTGCGACATCTGCTCAAGCAACCAAACAACATGTTGAGCAAACGGCAAGCACGTTCCCTGCGGGACGTGCAACGGTCTGTACTTTGTCAATGACACTTGTGTACCGCAAGGGAGCCATGAACGAAGCTAATCCGCTAGTCGGAGACCAAACTTCGCACCTCACGCCACAATTCCATTGTTTTGGGATGGCGAGGTTCCGCCAGATGAAGATTTACGACGGAAGTCCCCGCCGCGGCTGGAAGACGCGTAGTTAAGCCTACTTATTGATAACGCGTTGCGGCTTAGCCTAAAGCTCGTTGATCTCGCTTGCAAGGGGTACTCCCAAGACTCGTTTTATGGGGACGAGGGTGAGGGGACGAATGGCAGTCGGATAAAAGCCATAGTTCGGTACTTTTGGCGTCTCTATCGCCTGCGTATTCCGCGGAACTCTGAGCTCCGACTGAAATTTATCTCTAAGCCGCACGCCAGTTCGTGAGCTGGTCACAGAGGAGTCGTTGGCACTCTTGCTGAAGCGCTCGACAGATTCTGGTGGAAACGAATTCGCCAAGACGGTAAAAAGTTTGTGAGCGTTGCGTCGTATCTCGACGAGCAAAGATTCAACCCGATGTGGCTGTGACTCTTTACCCCTTACATGTTCCACCCCTAACAAGGCACACTGTGGGACTTGACTACTTACCACACTTGCATGTGAACAATGGCTTTGGCATAGTGGTAATTGTGGTCGACCATCTCACTCGAATGCCCCATTTTCGGCCGTGTATAGAGAGCGTATCATCAGAGGAAACTGCCAATTTGTTTTTACATGGAGTCTAGAGATTGCATGGACTGCCCCTAGTGATGATTAGTGGCCGCGACCCGACATTCGTCAGCGGCTTTTGGTAGACACTTTGGAGACGCCTTGGAATGCGGCTCAGCATGTCTTCCCGCCGACACCCTTAGACAGACGGAGTGACGGAGCGCGTCATTAGCACGTTTCAACATGTTCTTCTATGTTTTTGCTGCTTCAATGTATCGAACATGGCAGACCTATGACCTCAAGTGAAATTTGCTAACAACGCTACTCGAGCACTCGGACTTTAGCACACCCCTTCGAGGTGAGTTTTGGCTTTCCTCTAGAGGAGCCACTTGACCTGATGTTCAGCATGCAACCTTTGATTTCTGCTTCGCAAGACGCGTAAGTAGAGCGGTTAAAATTGTTACATGAGATTCATGCTCTTGTACGTGCGGTGCTACAACTGCACAAAGATGAAATGCATGTTCGTTCAAAACCGGTGACAGCCCCGTACTTCGTTCGAGGAGACATGGTAACAGTCGTAACAAAAAATTCTTCTTACGTGGACAGCCTAATCGAAAGCCGCGTGATCGCCAGCTTGAACCTTTTACATTTGAGGAGCACATTGGGAAACACAGTTACAAATTACGGCTGCCAACAACAATTCGCTTACACTCGGTGTTTCACGTCAACAATCTAAGACCTGCACCTTCACTACGACCCGTTGTCCCCATGTCAGTTCCAAAAGGAGACGATGAAGAGTTCGACATGTCTCACATCTCCGCTATGTGCGCTAAAACGTTACATGGACGAAGAGGCAAATATTTGCTCTTCGTGACGCACTTCAGAGATGACGACATTCCGGCACCGGTTGAACAAGGTCCATCGAACTACGGCGTTACAATATTACGTGGAGACGCCGCAATGGCACGCGTTTGCCAAGACGCACGTGTACATCCACTTCATGCACGCTTATCCATCGTGCATTCACGAGTCCTAGCAATTGCTGCAGTAAAGGAGCCAAGACCACGGAGGTCAGCCTCCCGGCTAGCTTCATTGATTTGTAAAGAGGAGGAGGGTACGAGTAGTGTGACGAGTATAGTCATGCAACAATACATTGCATGGGCGCCCGCTGGCGGCGCAGCGGTGGTGGCGCCGGAGGGGGTGCGCTTGCATGCCCGTCGGCACCTACCTCTACCTCCACGCGGTGGGCGATGGTTACATTGTAGCTGTGCCATGCTTGGCACGTTAGGGGGCTAAATGAGGTACCGGCAGCTGCGATCTGTGTGATCAACAACTTTTCGGAAGCCATGTACGGAGGGTTTTGGAAATCAAAATATCCGTAACCCGACACTAGGATCTCCCGCTCGGGCAGTCCGATATGTTTTTTCGCGACTGAATACTTGCAGATACTCTCTTGATAAGGAGGCGGGGGCGGCGTTTGCGAAATGTTTTTTGCCGAAGAGGGGTACGGACGGATCAACGGTGGGACGTGGGTGTTGGAGTTGGCAGCGGACAACCGGGAAGCAACGCCATGGCAAGGCGATCGCTAGCAGTCGTCCAGCCCTTTGAGTTTCGAGTCTCCCCTAGGGGCGAGGCTCGAAGCGACGTAGAACGAAGAAGGGTCGCAGCCGGAGGAGCGACACGGTCTAGCGGCGGAGGTCCACATGATCGACCGCCGCCAATAAAATCCGGTACGGAGGGTTTTTGAATAAATATTTCCGAACTCGATATCTTTTGTGGAGCGGCGGCGACTCGATCAGCGAGTTCGACCACCCCTCCCCCAATCGGTACCCAGTATCGAGGTACTACCTAAGGATGGTGCCTAGGGTTATCGCAACGGCACTCTGCTTGTATAGGTGCCCCCTTGATAGCGCAAACCATTGGGGAGGGTACGGGCGGATTCGCGCGATCATATGGGTATCGGAAACACGTAGTAGACACGGGCATGGGACATGATAAAATCTGGCGCGGAGGCTAGAGCGCCTGCTAGACATTGTCTTGCGCTATGGACTTCCTTTCTCCCCAGTCCCCGGAGGGGTAAGGAAGTTTAGGCTAGGAGATGAGCTACGACGGGAGGAGTAGCGACATCTGGGACGGGGAGCACGCGGATCGCGGAGCACGGGGGACGGGACTGTCGACGAGATGTGCGAGGGGTTTTTTCGCTTGCCTTCCCCTCCCCAACTCCAGCACGACCGGAGTCGCACATGAGGTCCAAGTAGGCCCGTCGAGACGAGCGCCACCTAATCCGCTTGGCTAGTGAGCGCCCTCGCAACAGCTGGATTAGGCTGCGCATCGTGGAGAATAGCTATAAATGATTTATCATAGTATGTAAATTTATTGTCTACTAGCATGAATTTGATTGTATTGTTATTGCCAATGGAGGGATTGGGATTAGTGGTTTCATTGCGTATATCCTAAGATCACAAAGGTACTCTAGTAGGCATGATCACATGGGCGCCCGAAGCTAGCAACCGTTATTAACTCGGTGATTGTTGTAAACATTTTCATTTCATTTCATACATTACCGGACATTTTACAAGTACTCGTTGGTACCTCGATTCGAACTTTTCCTTCGGAAGGACGTGCAACGTGGGTACATCGCTACTACGATTTATGTAAATGGTACCGATGCGTACAGGTGTGTCACTACCTCCCGGTGCGTACAAGTACGCACATTTAATCTAACTAGCTAGACGATGTGTTGGTATGATTTCCCGAGACAAACAAGCATTTGCCGTCGCTAATTTGTTCAAACCGTTATGAGAACCCTAGCGCATGGCACGAGGACCAAGCAAGAGTATGTGCAAGCTAGCTAAGGTGGAGCTATCTAAGCCTAGCGCAATAGATGGAGGTGACATAACCTTTTAACAATCCCTTTGCTGAACTACATTCTTATGTTCAGTAAAGGAATTGAACACTGAATAGTAAGACATCTTTCCAATTTGCCTCTTCATTTGCTCTACCACATGTTGTAGCAACAGCAAGCACGAGCATATTTGCGTCTACTGTTAGCTATGAGAGGGCTCCTTGTCGCAACATGGAGTGTATACGGCGGTTTATATTTGTTCCCTTCCGGGCCGTGCGTCATGCGTTCATGCAACGCCTTTCTGTGGTTCCTATGCCTTGCAAGAGGGTGGTGCAGCTGCTGTTGCATGCGTCCGTGCTCCGAGGGCTCAAGCTTCTACTGTGCGTGTTTTCTTTTCTTCTTCGCTTGTGGATTCCACTACTTTCCTAGTAATAAAATTATTTAAGTAAATTGAGAAACACCTGACTACCACACGCCACCCCGACGTTCTCATCCTCACAGAAACCAACCACGCCACTCATAAATCCCGTTGGCGCATCGCCCTCCCCCAATACCTCCTCAAAAGCTCTCGACCATGCTACTCAACTGTGCCCCTACCCAATGCAAGCATCTTCTTCGCGGTCCGCAGAGCCTCGTTCCAATCAGCCACTGTCCTAACCCCAACCCCCCACCTCGTCCCCCGCATTGCTTGCCTAACCCTCGTTCCGCACTCATGCACCCCTTACCTCCTCCCAGGAGCATATATGCCCCAGCTCCACACTCTCCTTCTGACTTGCCTATACGCCGAAGTTGCAGCGTGGGGCCTCCGCCTGGCTGACGACCACCCGAACCACCGCATCCTTTGGGGAGGGGACTTCCAATCGACCACAACACCAGGTGCCGGTAACCCCGCCTTCACCTCACTCCTCGAATCCCATCTCCATCCCCTCCGCCCCCCCATCCCTACCTTCCCCCGCAGCGGAGGATGCCTCGACCACTAGCTCACCACGCCCCCATCTCCTCTCGCCCTTCCACCGCCATCATGCTCGGTCTTCCCCTCCCCCTCACACTTCACGGACCACTCTGCATTCCACCTCGTAAATCCTACTCCCTTCTCTCTCATGCCCCCCCCCCCACCCCACACCCACCCCCACACACACTACACCACACCACACACAAGCTCAACTTTAAACTCCCCCTCACACCCGACCACATACACACGTATCAAACCAGCACAACTGAACTACTCAATCAAACGGCCACCCTCCACGCTGCCATACTTAACACCTCACATTCCTCGGCCTCCCCCGACACACTGGACTCCCTCGCCTCGCAATTCACCACACTCCTCTCTCACCACATGGACCACGCAGCCACCATATGGCCTCTCCTCCCCGCCAAAAAACCCCGCCCACCCCAGGCGTCCCTCGACCCTACTTGGCTCACTAAAGAAACACGCAAACACATTCTAAAACTTCGCCGATGAAGCACGCAAAGCGGCCCCCTCCCCCTCGCCCAAGCCCTCTTGCATACGACCGACTATCTCACCCCTGACGCCATCAAACAACAGTGCCAAACACGCATACGCCACCTCCTACTTGATACCACCACGGATAAATTAAGAAAGATAAAAACGCGCGCCAACACGGCCTACGACGCCTGTCCAAAATCCGCCCATCGCCGCTTGAAAATCTAGCGCGGACTCCCCCCCCCCCCCCCAGCGCGACCTCGACCCTTCATAGAATCACCAATCGAGATAAAACTGCAGCGACCTCTCCCACCGACGTCCTAGCGGCGGTACACTCACACTTCGACGCCGAACTCAGCCGCGCCACCCCGCCCGACCTACCCGCCCCCCCGTGGGAACTCCCGGATAACCCCGACAACATCACCATCGAACCCCGCGGGGACCTCTCCCCCACCCTTGCCGACATGATAACCCGCGACACCTTCGATAAAACCTTTCTCTCGCTCGGCACGGGCAAAGCCCCCGGCCCCAACGGTATCCCTAACGAAATCATAACATTCCTACCCCCGGCGACCCGCTCCGCCCTCTTTTCTCTCCTCTCCCTCCTAGCCCACAAGTCATAAACCCCTCCTGAATGATGCCACAACACAACATGCATGTTACATAAGAAAGGTGACCCCACCCTCCTCGACAACTACCGCCCTATCGCCCTCATGAAACACCTCATTAAGCTTTGGACCGCACTAATCAAAGATGCAGGCTCGAAATACGCCGAAACCCATGGCATTCTCAACAACCAACAAGACGGCTTCTGAAAACACCGCAGCATCCACGACGCACTATCATCCATCATCATGACGATGGAGGACGCAAAACTTCACAAAAAGACATGTACGTCATGTACGCGGACTTCAAGGGCGCATTTAACGCAACAGACCACCGCATCATGTTCGAACACATGCGCCAACTCGGTATGCCCTCCACCTTTGTCGACACATGCGAACACCTCTACGGGGTCTCATCCACCGACTACATTACCCCATACGGCCCCACCCCCTCCATCAACATAAATCGGGAAACCCTACATGGGGACACTCTCTCCCCATTTCCATTCACCCTCTTCCTGGAACCCTTCCTCCGCTGGCTCACGGTGGGCAGCCGGGGTTATCGTCCAGGCCCCCCCCGCCACTAATGTCGACCCCACAAAATCCCTTGCCACCTACCCCGGACACGGCTTCGCCGACGACCTTAGCCTAGCCACGGGCTCGACCCCCAACATGACCATCCAACTATGGAAACTCTCCCTCTTCAGCGCCTATTGAAATTGAAATTGAAATTGTTTACAACAATACCAGTAAAAACCGGCTGCTGTCTCTGGCCCCCCCCCGTTCAACGCCAACTATTTGTGGACTTATATGCTAGAGTAGACCGTAAACCACTAATCCCAACCTCTCCATTGGCAGTGACGATACCGTCCAAAACACACAGGTAACCATGTATTTATCATTTTTTGATCAATACTTTTTTCTTATATATTGTATGAAATATAAAAGTGTCGCTAGTCTCCACGATACGCGGCCTGCTCCAGCCGCTGCGGGGTCGCTGATCAGCAAGGTTGTTCAGCTTGAGCTGGTGGAGTCGAACCTGCCTGACCTCGGCTCATGTGCGACTCCGGTCGTGCCGGAGCCAGGGGAAAAGGCGGGTGAAAAACCCCCTCGCTCAGGTCGTCGACGGTCCCGTTTCGACCCGTGCTCAACCTAGCCCGAGGTATTAGCTGCTCCTCCCGACGCAGCGCGCCACCTAGCCGAGTCTTCTCTCCTCCTTCGGGGGTTGAGAAGAGAAAATTACTAGGTTGCAGACGGTGTCCATTTGGCTCTCTTGCCTCCGAGCCAGATTTTCTCATGTCCCCTATCCTTGTTCCGTCTGTTTCCAACAGACCAACACCTATTTGATGGCGCTGTGGCCGTCCTTACCCTCCCCCGGTGGTTTACGTTGTTAGGGGACCGCCTTTATGAGCAGTGTGCCGTTACGATAACCCTAGGCACACTGCATGAGGCAGCCTACAGATAACCGGGTACCGACTAGGGAAGGGGTTGGAAGAACACATGGATCGAGTCGCCGTTCCTCAAAAGATGGTGGGTACGGGAAATTTCCCAAAAACCCCCCATACCGGGCGTTTCCGGCGGCGGGTGATCCTAAGGACCGCCGCCGCCAGACCGTGCCGCTCCTCCGGCTGCGACCCACCTCCGTCCTGCGTAGCATCAAGCCTCGCCCCTAGGGGAGATTTAAGGCTCTCGCAGGGCTGGCGACTGCTAGCGAGCGCCGTGCCCTAGCGCTGCTTCCCAGATGTCCGCCGCCTGCTCCAACACCCTCGTCCCTCCGCCGATCCGTCCGTACCCTTCTTCGCCAAAACATATTTCGCAAACGCCGCCCCCGCCCCATCGTCGGGAGAGTATCTGCAAGTATTTAGTCGCGGAAAAGACATGTCGGACTGGCCGAGCGGGAGATCCCTGTGCCGGTGTACGGATATTATGATTTGCCAAAGCCCTCCGTACCGGGCTTCCCGACAGCTGCTGATCCCGCGGATCGCAGCTGTCGGTACCTCGTTTAGCCCCCTACCGTGCCAGGCCTGGCACGGCTATAGGGATACATGCGCCCACCGCATGGAGGTAGAGGTAGGTGCCGACGGGCCTGCGAGCGCACCCCTCTCCGGGGCCGCCGCCGCTGCGCCGCCGGCGGGTCAGCGCGTACACATGTATGACCGTCAACATCCACAAATGCTGCATCACCGGCGCCCTCTCGCGCTCAGGCAACGCCCTCTCCCTCCCCACCCTCTTCTCCGGCATCCACTCCACCCACACCAAAGCCTCCACCCCCACTGCACCCACCACACACATAGACACATACTACCGTACCCCCTCAGACCACCACTACCCCCTCTGCGACGTTATGCGCATCATTTCCAAACACAAGGACACAGAATACGGCCAAACACATTACATGGTAGAATGGGCCCCGGAACACCTCACGGAATGGGACATACAACTCCAACTCGACGACGGCTTCCGCCTCATCTCTTCCACCCCCACATCGGTATGCCTCCCCACTCCCTCCCCCACAGACTGCTCCATATGTCACGACCCACTGCACACAGACCCCACCTCCGCTTGTTGCACATGCCCGCACTTTGGCGTCCACTCCCAATGCCGCCCCGCTCAGGGACCCGCCACATGGCAATGCGACTGGTGTGCTCGCGGCCAACTCCACGACCTCACCCGCCTCCACGAGGTCCAATGGGCACCGTGCCTACAACTACACGACACCATCAGTGAGACCCGCTCCCGCCCTACCGCCCTTACCGCATTTAACTCCGGCTTTGTCCCCTCCACGACACCCATCCTACCCAAACCCGAACCCCCTCCATGGACGCACCCACTCGTCACATTTAGTCACGACCCTATCCACCCCGACGTCGACATGCTCCCTACCGGTAAATTCGCCATTCACGCTCACCCATCACTACACGACACCATTACACTCTGCACTCCCGACGGCCGTGCGGTCACCACCCTTAACGGCCCACGCGTCCGACACCTATTTCAACTCTTCCGCCCCGACCTCTCGAAGCACACGTTCGAAGAGGAGGTATACAACCTCCTCACTCGTCTAGGCTCCCGCTCAGAAATCCACTCACCATCACCTACCACCACCACCCGTAATAGATTGGCCACTAGAGAGGACCTCCTCACAGCTCTCCACCGCACTTATCACATCCAAACGGAATTATACTCCGACCCCCTCAATAAATCCCTTCACTCCCACACCTATCACTCACTATACCCCGAAGACGTCGTCTTCTCATCAAGCGGCAGCAATGCCCCACACACATGGCACGGCACCAACCTCGCCAACCCGGAATACGACCACGAATGCATGCGCCGCGCCATAGAACATGCAATCACCAGCGCACACCTCACAGCCTCTCACACACCCAGCGCAACCATCCTCATACTCCCCCGATGGGAACACACACCATACCGCCACTCCAAATACATCAATTCCCCATACACCCACCACCTCTACACCCTTCCCAATGACGCAAATACCTTCCTACCCCCCGACCAACACACAAGCATCCCCACCCCCACCCCATTCGGCACACGCTGCATGGTCGACATCTACCTAGTCGCCAACCCCCTACCCCTCTCCGCTCTACCCTCACACACAACCATGACCGCACTCCACAATACACTCGAATATATCTACGACACACACCTCCCCAACCCCACCATCACCATCCCACCTCCACACCTCACCGACACCTACTCTCCATACTCAACAGGCATCTACCACCTCCCACCCAACCCCTCCCCCCCCTGACATACCCCCTACATGAACGCATGCAACTAACATACTCTCCCACCATAGGAAATCTTGCTTGGAACCGGCAAAACTTCGCATACATAGACGGTTCCAAAAAGGGAGGCTCCTCCCCCCTAGGAGCAGCCGCCACCCACCCCGCCTCGGACACCCGCATCAAAATTCTGGTGACCTCTACCCCTCCCTCACACACCATCAATCGCGCTGAATTAGGAGGCATAGACATAGGCCTTCAACTAGGCCATACCCTCCTCCTTACAGACAGTGCGTGCTCCCTCCGCCTCATACAAGGTTACTTAACTGCCCATCCGCTTACAAACACAACATCCATCGCGACACGCTCCTCTCCTTCACACACACCCTCAAAACCCGCTGCGACGCAGGCATCCGCACACACCTCGGCAAAATTAAAGCACACAACCACTCACTAGGAAACGACCTCGCAGACACACTAGTGTGGCGGTTAGCCTCTGAAAGCTAAACGCTAGCACAAATCTGTTCTAGTCTGTCTAGTTCTGTTGTTGCAAAATGGCAATTGATGTTGTCGAGAGGCAATTGATGAGAGATGTTTCACTGCTGTACTTAGGCAGTAGATGTTGTAAGTGAACAAAGGAATTGTTAAAAGGTTTTGTCACCTCCCTCTACTGCACTGGGCTTAAATAGGTTTCAGCCCAGACTAGTAACGCCTGCAAGCTTCGCTTACGTGTCAGGCGTTAGTGCTGCTCAACCGTCGTCATCTGTCCTCGAGACACGGCCTGCCTAGCATTGGGTCTCACGACGCGGCTCCTTTTGCATTGGAGAGCTCGTTCTGGCGCGTCATCTGGCTGGTTAGATTAATTATGCATATCTGTACGTACCGGGAGGTACTGGTCGTACTGTAGCATCAGCACCATTACAATATTGCAGTAGCGACGTACCCACGAGTATACGTCCGTCCTGTGGAAAAGCACGAATTGGTATCCGTAACGAGTACCTGTACAATGTCCTGCAATGTACTGTTGCAGGACTATACTCGTCACACTCGTACCCTCCCCCTCTTGACAGATCTTTGAGGCCGCCGCGAGGCAGACCTCCGTGGTTCTTGGCTCCTTTACTGAAGCAGTTACTGGGACTCAGGAATGCGCGCTGGGAAAGCGTGCATGTAGTCAATGTACGCCTGAGTCTTGGCGAACTTGCGCCATTGGGGCGTCTCCAAGAATTCTTGTAACGCAATTGTTCGATGCACCTCGTTCAACCGGTGCCAGACAGGTGGAATGTCGTCATCACTGAAGTGCGTCATGAAGAGCAAATATTTGCCTCGTCGCCCAGGTTGCGACTTGATGCACACAGCAGAGATGTGCGACACGTCAAACTCCTCATCGTCTCCTTCAGGTACAGTCAGAGGAACAGCTGGTCGTAGCGGAGCGGTAGAGCAGGGTCGTAAGTTATTAACGTGAAACACAGGGTGTAAGCGTACTGTCGCTGGTAGTTTCAATTTGTAACTGTGTTTTCCAATCTGCTCCTCCACTGAAAAAGGGCCGAGCTGTCTGTCTCTGAGTTTCCTGTTCGGTTGTCCTCGCAGAAAAAGATTTGCTGTGACGACTGACACCTTGTCTCCCTTAGCGAAGTATGGCGCCGTAGACTGTTCTGTGCGCGCCTGCATCTCGTCCTTATGTAGCTGTAACACAGAGCGTACCAGGCTGTGTACTTCCTGTAACAATCTTAACCGTTCTGTTGCGTCTTGCGAAATTGGAATTGATGGTCGCATACTGAAGAGCAGGTCAGGAGGCTCCTCAGGAGGAAAACCAAAGTTAGCCTCGAACGGTGTGTGCTCAATTCCGAGTGCACGCGAAGCGTTGTACGCAAACTCCACTTGCGGTAAAAGTGTCGACCAGTCAGAGCCATCATAGCAACATAAGCAACGAAGAAGCTGCTGAAACGTGCTGTTTACGCGCTCTGTCAGTCCGTCTGTTTCTGGGTGTCGGCTGGAAGACATGTTCAGACGCGTTCCAAGGCGTCTCCAAAGTGTCTGCCAGAAGGCGCTAACAAATTTTGGGTCGCGGTCGCTGATTAGCACACGGGGCAGTCCATGTAAACGGTAGACTCCCTGTAAAAACAAAGTTGCAGTTTCTTCGGCAGTAATCGACTCTGTACATGGCAGAAAATGGGCCATTCGAGTTAGATGGTCTACCACAATCAACACACTGTTAAAGCCGTTGCTCTCAGGCAAGTGTGTCAGGTAGTCAAGACCAACTGTGTGCCACGGTCTGGGTGGAACAGGTAATGGGTAAAGAGTCGCAGCCATCTGCGGTCGAATCTTCGCTCGTCGGCACACGACGCAGCGTTCACAAAAATCTTTCACGTCTTGGCGGATTCGTTTCCACCAGAATCTGTCGAGTGCTTTAGCAAGAGTGCTAGCAACTCCTATGTGACCAGCTGACGAACTTTCGTGCAGCTCTGTGATCAATCTCAGTCGGAGCTCAGAGTTCTGTGGAATACAGAGGCGATTGAGACGCCAAAAGTACCCATCTTTGGCTTCTATCCGGCTGTCTCTTGTCCACTCACCATCGTCCCCATAAAACGAATCTTGTGAGAACCCCTCGCGAATGAGATCAGCGAACTTAGGGCTCAGCTGCAACGCTTCAACAGTCAGTGAATTTAACTGTGCGTCTTCAAACAGCAGCTGGGACTTCCGTCGTAATTCTCGATCTGACGGAACCTCGCCATCCCAAAATAAGGGTACTGTGGCCTGAGGTACGAAGTCTGGACGCCGGCTTAACGGGTCGGCTTCGTTCAGAGCTCCCTTGCGATATGCAAGTGTCATCGAGCCCACAAACGGTTGCAAATCCCGCAGGTATCTTGCTTGCCGCTTGTTCAGCCTGTTGTTCGGTTGCCTGAGCAGATGCCGCAGTGTGTCGTGGTCTGTTACGACAAGGAACTTAGAACAGCCTTCAAGATAGCACCTCCAATGCTTGACAGCTTCGCATACGGCCAAAGCTTCTAAGTCGTACGCAGAGTAAGTGTTACCACGATCAGCTGGATTCAGCTTACGCGCCCAGTAAGAGACTGGTTGAAGACCGCCTCCTTGGTCTTGCAACAGGATTGCTGCAATCCCCACTGTTGAAGCAGTTGTAGCCACGGTGAACGTCGCGTCCGAGCCGACCTCCGGAAGGATCAGGCATGGCGCGGAAATGAGCCGTAACTTGAGAGTCTCGAAGGCTTCCAAACAGGCAGGCGTCAGCGTAACCTTCTGTGGCTGGGACTTCCGCAGTAAGTCCGTCAATGGAGCCGTAAGGTCGCTAAAATGGTGTATAAATCTCGCATAGAAGTTGCAGAACTGTACGAAACTGCGAACCTCCTTCTGCGTCTTGGGCACTGGCCAGTCTGCAACGGCCTCGACTTTCTTTGTGGAAACCGAAATTTTTCCGGCTGACACAGTGTAGCCCAGATACTCCATTTCTTGCAATCCAAAGAAGCATTTCTTAAGGCGTAATTTCAGCCCTTCCTCCTTGAATCGCTGTAGCACTAGACGTAAGTGCTCCAGGTGCTCTTCCAGAGTTCGACTGTAGATACAGACGTCATCCAGGTAGACTGTCACGAACTTATGCAAAAAGTCGCGAAGAATGTCGTTCATCATCCTCTGAAATGTAGCTGGTGCATTGCACAGGCCAAACGGCATGGCGACCCATTCCATCAAGCCATGAGGGGTCTGAAAAGCCGTCTTGTGAACGTCCTGATCACGCACTCGAACTTGCCAGAATCCAGAAGCGAGGTCGAGGTGTGTGTAAAAATTCGCGTCCTTAAGTTCGTCAAGAGTGTCGTCCACACGCGGTAGCGGGTAAGCATCTTTACGCGTAACCTCGTTAAGGCCACGGTAGTCAATGCACAGACGTAGCGAGCCATCAGCTTTTCGCACAAAAAGAATTGGCGAGCCGAACTCACTGTAGCTGGGGCGTATCAAACCAGCTTCCACCGCATCTTTGAGCTGTCGATTAAGCTCAGCGCGCTCTGCGGGTGACAGTCGGTTCAAACGTTGACGTCGCATCGGGCCAATTGTTTCAATGGGATGATCCCACTGTCGGCTTACATGTGGAGAGTCGACAGGTTGCAGTAACTCCGGGAAGTCATCGAAGAGTATCGACCGGAAGTTGTCACGTTGTTCTGCTGTTAGTTCCTCTCCAGTATGGAAGTCTGTCGATTGTGCGGCGGCTGACGTAAGTTCAATGACGTAAAAATCAGCATGACGTCCCCTGCTGCGGCGCGTCTTGCGCATAAGCTTCTGAACTTTCGTAGACGACAGGAGTAGACACTCAGGGCGTCGTTCCTCAAGTGTAGTCTCCACTGCTGTGCCATCCATCAGTGTAAAAACTCTGGTTGTACCAAATTGTAAAGAGGCATGTTCGTCATCAAGCCATGGTAAACCCAGGATTAAATCAGCTGTGCGTAAATCACGTAAGACGTTGAAAGTCCGTTGAAACTCGTGTTGAGCCAGCTCAAAAGTGATGTCACAAACTGTCGTAGAAGTCACTCGTTGTCCGTTAGCGAGTCGAACTGGAGTCTTACTTGCAGACTTTCGAGTCTGTAAAGCAAAGCGTCGTACAAAGTCCTCTGACACAAAATCAAATGTCGCAGCGCAGTCCACTAATCCAAAAATTTGGTGTCCGCCATCAAGAGTTTTCACAGTCAGCTCAGTTCGAATTAACGGGCGAGCTTCCGTGAGGTCAGTCAGTAGTGCTGTAGCTGGCGAAGAAAATTGTCGCAGCGTAGCGATGGACTGTTCCGAGTCGTCTGTTGGTACAGGTACCGAGTCGGGTTGATCAGGTGCTGTAGATTCTGGTGAGTCGTTAAACGCACAATCTGCGTCGACTAACCACAGCTGTACAGGCCAAGGGGCTGGAGCAACCACCTCCTGTTGCGCTGGGTTCTCCAGTGACTGACGTGTAAAAAGCTGTGTCCTTGCTGGGAATTCTTGATAAAGTTTCCAGTGCTTAGTCACATGAGTAAATTTCGCCCACTTTGGTAGCACAAATACAGCCATCGTAGATGTCGGAGATGTTCGACGACAATCCTCAAAATGCTGCGCAATCTGCTCAGCTAACTCCCAGGTGGGTTGATGAACACCCGTTCTCCTGTTAAGTCTCTGTCTAGAATCGAGTCACTCGGCGAACAGTGAGGTAAGTCACCGTGCGAGTTAAGACCTTCATCATCAGCACATCCCTCCAACGTGAAGTTGAATCGTGCATGCAGAGGGTCAAAGACTGAGTCAACCAGCTTCCAATCAACTGAACGTCTGGTTACAGGTTTACGACTCTGTCTCTGCTTAGTCTGACGACGACGACCTGCTACTTGCGTTACAGGTGTCGCAACTGTAGTCGATGGAGATGTCGAAGGTGTGTCGACGACCTCTGTCGCTAACAATGTCTCAGAATGAACAGTAGATGTAGCCGGCTGCTCCAGTTCATTTGTAGAACAGCCTTGCCACCATCATTGCTTCTTAGGTTGCATCGGTGCCTTGCCTTTGAACTCCGGGCATTGGAACAAGCGGTGTCCTTTCTTGTGGCACTTGAAGCAGAGTCCTCCGTCCATGTGTCGCTTACGCTCCTCAGTTGTCATTGCATTTGCGAGTGAATTAAAATCTTCGCGGCCAGATGTCTGACCACGTCCACCATTGTTGCCACCTCCACGTCCTCGTCCGCGGCCACGTCCACGGCCACTTTTGTTACGTTTCCAGATGTTAGAGGCTTCCTCGAGAGGGTCCTCAAAGTTGCGCTTGCGTGTAGGCTGGGCAGATGGTCCAGCAGCAGACCTCGCATTGCCCAGTTCCGGTGAGTCTGTCACGACGTCATTCAAAAAGTTTTGCAGCTCCACTAGCGTAGTCTGGTATCCTAGTTGAGCTCGGTGTGACTTAGCCAGTTTCTTGAGTGCATCGTTCGCTAGACCATTAATGAAGCGTACGCATTGTACCTCAGTTGTCAGGTGTTGACGAGACCGACGTAAGTAGTCGTTGTACTGTTTAGTGAAAACCGCGTAACTCATCGCGTTGCTCTGCGTAAAGTTCATTAAAGCGTTAATTGCGTCGTCCTGAATGTTCGGAAGAAACGTCGACTTGCGTAACTCCGTAACAAGCTCGTTGTACGTAGATGGAATTGGAGGCTGATTTTTCCGGTTCAACCACCAACCACCAAGGTGTCCAGAAAACTGTGAAGTAACCCAGAATACTGCATCGTACGAGTCAGCCGTAATTCCTAGCATAATAAAACGCTGAGGCTGTGCTTCGAGCCAATCCTCCAGTACATGAGGTATCCGACCATCCTGGTACGGTGAAGTAATAGCAGCCTTACGCTGAGTCTCCGTGAGGGTCACAGTTAGTCCAGCCAAGTTGTGGGTAGGCAACGACTTTCCCACTCGTAAATCTGTAGGTCCTTCTCCAGTCAGTCGGTTGATGTGTCCACGAATCAGCAGCCAGACAGAACCAGAGTCGACCGTCGTAAACCGGGAGTACATGAAGAACTGTCTCGGGATAGACGTGTCGTCTAGCATGACTGGAACATGTTGTGTGATTGCTCGATAAAAAGATTCCCACTGAGCCACGTAACCGAAGTGAAGTAATTCACTCTTGTGCTTCTTAGCACGAAGTAACCCAGTCTGTGAGGGCGTAAGTGTCAGACCGTCAATGTTGATGGATTCCGGGACGACGTAAGTGCCATCCGGATTAACTGTCGACTGTTCCAAAACAGCCTGCTCAACCTGAGCAGGTGTACGTAAGTTGTTCGTAGCAAACAGGACAGGAATAGAAGCCGAGTACACGTAAACAAGCTGTCGTCCTTGAGGTAGTGTAACGTTAACAGGTTCACCACTCAACAGCGTCAAATCATCCGATGTCAAAACAAGACCGGTCTCCTCGTATAACTCGCGAATAGCAGCGTCGACAGGCTCTTCGTTAGGTAAGACAGAGCCAGCAGGTAACCAAGTTTTACCAGAACGAGGCTCACGCTGAAACACCAACTTCAAGTCCGACGGTTTAGTTCCTCCGACATGAATTACCAAAACCACGTAATGTCCAGCTCCGAGAGAAGCCATCTCAACTTAATCAAACAACGTCGAGCAGATCAACGAGCAACGAAAGCGTGCGTCGACCAAAGAGCTCCGAAACCAGTGTGGCGGTTAGCCTCTGAAAGCTAAACGCTAGCACAAATCTGTTCTAGTCTGTCTAGTTCTGTTGTTGCAAAATGGCAATTGATGTTGTCGAGAGGCAATTGATGAGAGATGTTTCACTGCTGTACTTAGGCAGTAGATGTTGTAAGTGAACAAAGGAATTGTTAAAAGGTTTTGTCACCTCCCTCTACTGCACTGGGCTTAAATAGGTTTCAGCCCAGACTAGTAACGCCTGCAAGCTTCGCTTACGTGTCAGGCGTTAGTGCTGCTCAACCGTCGTCATCTGTCCTCGAGACACGGCCTGCCTAGCATTGGGTCTCACGACGCGGCTCCTTTTGCATTGGAGAGCTCGTTCTGGCGCGTCATCTGGCTGGTTAGATTAATTATGCATATCTGTACGTACCGGGAGGTACTGGTCGTACTGTAGCATCAGCACCATTACAATATTGCAGTAGCGACGTACCCACGAGTATACGTCCGTCCTGTGGAAAAGCACGAATTGGTATCCGTAACGAGTACCTGTACAATGTCCTGCAATGTACTGTTGCAGGACTGTACTCGTCACACTAGCTAACCAAGTTGCAGACGGACACACACCCAACACAACATACACCACAGGCTCAAACGTGTCGATTGGCCGCTGGACTTGGCCTTAAACCCTCATTCTACAAACCCTAGGGGAACCCATACCCTACACATACACCAACCTTAAAATTGACGCTCACACCCACAGCACCAAACACACACACACACACACACACACACACACACACACCTCTCACTAACATCCAAACACGGTGCCCTCCTCGCCCGCGCCGCGGAGGGCGGCGCGGACTTCACCTTCCACAAAAAAACACACAATGCTCACCAACATCCAATTCACCCACAAGTAAGAATTCATGTGGGGAGTCCACAACACCCGCCTCCTCACACACAACCCCACCCTACGCTGCCCCATGTGTGGCCAATTCACTAGCAACGGCCAGATGGCCGGTAACTGCCCAACCATGTCTGGCCTAAGACAGGACCGCCACAACAGTGCGCTACAACTCCTACTCTCCCTCTTGGAACGTCACAATGGCGGACGATGGGAGACAATAACGGCAGACTTCGGTAATAAACCCATCAAATCATTCACTCCCCCCACACCCACCCACACCCCCCTTGACTGCCATCCGCCTCACCCCACCCACATGCCCAGCCTCCTTGATTCTGTTGACGAAGGTCTCTCGCCCGACTCCCTGACCTCGTGCCCCGCCATCCTCCCCCCCGAGATTCCCCCCCCCGCGCTACGACCCCCCGCGCACAAACCCGATTTTATCCACCTCCTTGAACCTCGATTCGTTGGTCACACAAACGGTCGCCGCTGTCGTAGATTGGTACATATGTGGTATGTGGCCACATATGTCAACTATGCTTTTTCGGTACGCCAGTAAAGCGCACGCCTAATACGCAGAAGGTCGCGGGTTCGATACCCGGTGAGTCCGATCATTGAATGTAGGCGTGTCACGGCCCGAGATGAACCCCCACCTTGCACATTGGTTTCAGAGCCGGGCTGCGGTCCGGGGAGAGTCCGGGGGGGGCCGTGGTAGTGTCGTAGATTGGTACATATGTGGTATGTGGCCACATATGTCAACTATGCTTTTTCGGTGCGCCGGTAAAGCGCACGCCTAATACGCAGAAGGTCGCGGGTTCGATACCCGGTGAGTCCGATCATTGTATGTAGGCGTGTCACGGCCCGAGATGAACCCCCACCTTCCACACCGCCGATACTCATCCATTAAAAGCATTCAAATAGGAGAGTGGAAATACTGCACAAACCACAACCTCTCCCAAACAGCCCAACTTAAACGTGCCAAATACACACCCCTCGCAAATGCCATCCGCAGCCACTGGCCATGTACCGAGGTTGACATCCTCCCCATAGTCATGAGCCGCACGGGTACCCCGCACTCATCCACCATCACAAGTCTCACCTCTCTACTCACACTCCGCACAG